>DWOP01000195.1:0-10581 GCA_018251135.1 Cephise aelius
TCAGCATTTCGAAGAACAGTTTGAAGAAGACTCGAGCTCTTTTAAGACTCAAGCTCTTTATAAGACTCGAGCTCTTTCTGAGAGTCGAGTTCAATTTTGACGCACGAGTCTTTATGATAGGACTGAAGCTCGGCTCGACTCAAGACTCCGAGTTCTGTTAGTTCACTAAGTCCCATAAAATTGAGCCGAGTCTATCGAATTAAGACTAAAAGACTCGAGTCCTTTACAACACTACTTCCAAGGCGCGCCACTAAGCCCAGCGCACATCGTCGCGCCACCTAGCACGAGGGCGTCCCACACTACGTTTACCTAAACGCTGTCTTCACTCCAAGAGCCGTCTACTCCAGCGGCTCTTCGACATTTCTCTGTAAAAAATGCAAAAAAAAAAGTTTAAAATATCAAAATTTTGGTTTTGTGTATACAAGTGAATAATGTCATAGCAAAAAATTGTGTAACATTTCCCAGTACTCTTAGTATGTGTTGACGGTTGGTGGTTGGCGGGAAGTGCGCTTGCCTATGTTTTATGTGAAAAATACACTTACTATAAGTTTTCGTAATGTTTCGTTTTCGTGTAAAACTCATACTTCATCATTACTGTCCCACTGCTGGGTACGGGTCTCCTTTCCTCTCAGAATGAAAAGGATCTAGGCCTTGGTCTTTTGAGAACTTTTTTTATAAGAACTCAGGCATGCAAGCTTCCTCGCGACGTTTTTCTTCACCGTTATTAAAGTACAGATATTTGTTTGTCGCTGACTGTACATACTACTTCGGTGAAATCCTGTTTTATTATTTCTACCCGTGTGGGTTGTCCAGTGCAAGTTGCAAATTGGATTGCAAATGAGTTCAGAAACTCCGCTGTAACTGAAACCGGGATGAACGTACTCTGCCGGTACTGTGACAGTTCCTGAAAAGTGTTCGTAACACACTAACACGACTAAACATGTTATTCAACGAAAGTTAGTGTGCCAGTTTCGGAAAACCACAAGTTTTGCTTGTGATTATCTATGTATCATCATCATCAACTCTTTTACTGTCCCACTGTTAACTGTCGTTAACTCTTTACTGTCCCACTGTTGGGCACGGGCCTCCTCTCAGAATGAGAAGGATCTAGGCCTTAGTCTACCACGCTGGCCCAGTGCGGATTTGTAGACTTCACATACCTTTGAGCTTTTTTTTTTACAAGAACTCTCAGGCATCCAGGTTTCCTCACGATGTTTTCCGTTGAAGCTAGTGATAATTAATCTATAATACGCACGTAACTCAGAAAAGTCTGAGGTGTGTGCCTGGGGTTTGAACCCCGGAGCCTCGTCTGAGAGGCCGGAATCATAACCAGGGGGCTACCACTGCTTTCTATACGTTAACATAATAATTAATTCCCTTATTATAGATTTACTTTCATATAAATTGTAGCACGAGTAGTACTAGCACTGTAGTAGCATTGTAGTTGTAATTGTTTTGCTTATAAAAAAAATCTGATAAACTAAATTTTACGCTAGAATTGGCGAAAATTCTCTGCTGTGTAACGTTACTCATCAGAATTTATCTAAGACGCGTCAGTCATCTTGCGGTTGTTAGTTACGTCGAAGAGTAAATGCCGAAATGACTTCCAAAGTCGGTTTTACCGTTAAATTGGGCAATTTTAGAGCGCATTGTTCATACACGGTGGCTGCATCTGCGTTACCGGTGCGCCACGCTGCCGTGCGTATGATATAACCTGGATATAACTGTTATAATCATTATGTGACAACGTAACGCGTCATCCATACATAATTTATGGCTCTACAACTCTACTTTTTAATTGCATCTGCGCTCACTACGTCCCGTTTTATTTTTGCATTGTATTCAGCAGCTTAACAGTATTTGAACAAAGGCATTGTGTAAAGATTCCTATCGGAATCTCGGTTCCCAACTCAGATAGCGGCCACGGGTGTTAGGAGTTCTACAAACATACATTTAAATTTGTTTCTTGATTCAACATATTCTACGAATAAGTAATCCGAAATTTACATATTAAATAGCCAAGATAAATAATCATGATTAAATAAATAGTAATTTTAACTAAGGCAGTTAGTTAAGTTAATGTAATTATTTTGGAATTTATTTCAAATGCAAATCAACATAAATAACCTAGAAAACCAGAATTAATAAATAATTAATGCTGCTTAAGAAAGGTTACATCTAGAAATTATAATCAGGTTTTAAAAAATACAGTACTTAAAATATAATATAATTGTACTAACACAGTCAATTTTGGATTAATCTGAGCAATTAGGTACAAATTATTGTTTATACTTATTTGTGTCAAGTGACAAGTTCGTATATAAAATCGAAATCGATTATTATTTTTTCTTACACAACAAGAAGCCTGGCGAGAAAGCTACCTAAATTAAAGTAACGGGGTGCTTAAAGTACAATTTGTTTTATAAATCCTAAACTCATTATTTCGTAAAGAGAAATGGCAGTTTACTTTCCTTGATTGCTTTCATTGATAAACAAAAAAGCAACTTAGTACATTTACTACAGGTGAGTGTGTAAATTAGGTGTTTATTGAATGTGTTAAACCAAGCAGAACATTATAAAGCAATCGAAAGCTGTTCAATTAATTAACCATGCATAAGAATGATTTCAGCTGTTCATCGTATAAAGAACACAACAATCGTCTTACTTTCACGTTTACGAATCATTCATCCACTTGATAAAAAGACTAGTGAAAGCGATATTGTATTGCAATAAAATTAAAAAAAAATCGTGTCACTTACTTTCCTCTTGGCTGAGCCTATATGAGTTGGTCTTGACCTTCATTTAGTAAGCAATGCTTATTGTGCATAAGCATGACACTTCAGTGTTAACTAGCAGAGTATCTAACCTGTTTATAATAAATACTGACCAAGATTTAGTTGACTTGAGTTTACTACCTTAATAATTTTAAATGTGGTGAAAGACTTATGTTAAACGCTTTCTACACTCGTAGTCCTAAATTACTGTTCCCTGAAAGAATGAGTACCATGGACACGTGCTAAGACAATTGCGCAAACGGAACAGAAAACTAAATACATAAGTTAGTACTGACTGGCTGGGAATCGAACCCGAGGCCTTCTGTGTATCAGCCTGGCATGGCATGGTCTGGCTGGGAATCGAACCCAAGGTCTTCTGTGTATCAGCCTGGCATGGCATGGTCCTTGCCCACATGATTCGTTAATTCAGTAAATAATACAATAGGTTGATACGTGTAAGGCAAGTTTCTGCACAGTGTGTAGACACTTGCCTTACACGTATCAATAACATTTGATTACACAGGCGTATAAATAAAATTTGAGATTGTATTCAAAATGAATTACACCTTTATTTTGTTTCAGGTGGATAAATCAAGATGAAGGGCAAAGCGCTGGTCCTGGCGCGGCTAGCGCTACTCTTAATCCAAGCTTCCTTCGTATTCAGTAAGTATATATCTACTTGTAGTTAGAGAATTGTCAACTTTTGCATTAACATGATTATCACACACCACTCCCATCGTGACCCAAATATTCGACAAATTAGGAACAATGCAGTCTCAAGTAGCTATTAGATAGATGATATCTTTACATACATTTTTACATTAAGATGATATCATTACATATTATTATTAAAGCTCGAATAGCTAGCGTACATTGCAATAGGTCTACATCGTTAAGTAACCTCAGAAACGATCAGGATCTGGAGGGTCACCGCTTTCGTGCTTCGGAGGGAACATTAAAACGGCGGTCCCGATTGTTGTCGTACGATAGCAGTCGTTATACCTCGTGGGGGAGGTCTTGTGGACGGTTTGAAAACATATGACACAGGTTAACCATTAACCAGTATCTACTTCCATCAACATGCATTAGAGCGACGTGGTGGAGCGCCAAACATTCTCCGGTTGATGAAGCCTAGCAGTGGGACATTAAAAGAGTTGCAATTAGTCTCTAAAAGGTTGAGTATGAATATTTAATTTGTGGACAATATTAATAACGTAATAATAGAGTAATCGGTACATGAAGCGGAGCCAAGTAACACTTTTGACATATGTTAAATTTCCGTGGAAATGGTTAAAAGAATTAGCCACGAGTCTAGGGCCAATTTAAATTTCACTTAAACATGGTCTACTTTGTCTATCGTCGTGTCTTAAACTATAGTATAGTACATTAAAACCATTCCTGCGAAAGTGTTAAGTGTTTGTGAAAGTGCGTTTCATTGTATCGAATTTGTAGGTTAGCTCGTAAAAGGTACCTAAGGCTCGGTATATTGTCAATTCAATATCTTGACTCTCAGGGCTTCGATGTTATTCTAGATAAATAATTAAATACATTACTTTATGACCAGACAAATTTAATTTATACGTCAAATTCAATAAATTTCGATGCTATAATGTGGCTCAAATTGTATATGATTCAAAAAACATACTTTATACAAATGACAATAAACAGTTGAGTTATTTTTTAATTAACGTATGGGCGTAAAACGGTCCACCTTATATTAATATAGTTTCTATAATCTGTACTGACTCTATATATTTATTCTGCAAAAGAGTTAAAAATTACGAAGATAGTTTTTTTAATAATATGAAGCAAGTTGCTATGATGTCGAACCCTTAATATTCATATATCAGGAACCGTACCAGCAGAGAAAGCTCATCATTTTCTCTCCAATTATTTGCACTTAACGAACGAATTAGTGGCATTAGTGGCAGTTGGCATTAGTGGGTTACTTATTTTAAGTAGGCCTCCTTAAATTGATGACATCTGACAATAAAAGATGTGTGTCCAACATCAGTGCAGACGGTCCCGCCAGATCCTCCAGCGCAGAATGGCTCCGCAACAAACTCTTCAAAATATAAAATTCATTAGAAGGTATTAATTAATATTAAATGTTATTAGTGAAATCTCCCTTAAAATTCTCAGTTGAAACTTATAACGGCGTGACAAATTGTCAATGTAAATTTGTGTCCCTTGTTATTTGTCACGGGTGGTAGTAGCATAACTAGCGGTAAAATTGGCGCTACCTCTCCCATTGTTCGAATATCTATCAAGCCGTAGTCAATATTCTGGATTAGAATAATGCATGTTAGTTAAACAATTCCAAAACAGAAGCTCACTCAGTTATTTGTAGACATAAGTGCTTACTGAGTACTAGCTAATGGATTAGGACTTGAAAATTTGCTATACTCTTGAGAATATTCTCTAGACTTGTTGAAGGTTGTAGATGTTTGTTTGTGGAAATGGGTGCTCAACTGCTTTTCAGAATATTTTCATCGAGTTTAACAATGCGTTATATTTGTGACCATTTCTGTCTTCTATTTCAATATAATATGTATTTAAATTGATAGATTCGTGAGAGGCACGAGTGCTACTATTGCGCGGAGACATTCGGGTTTAATTTCAATACGGGAAATTTGACACAGGTACAATATAATTATTTCCTGATTTCAATTCTAATTTATTACCCCAGTTTGTTAAAGCGTCAACTAAACTTATCGTTTTATGACATACTCGTGCTATGAATACATAAATATCGGCCAAGTGCAAGTCAGACTCGCGCACCGAGGGTTATGTACAAACCTGTTGGTATAGAAGTTTGATTTTATTATAGCTTAAAGGTATTATAGGCTTGAGTATTTGATATGAATTTAAAGTTAATACTTCTACGCGTTAATGAGGATAGTAACTTTAAAAATTATTAAAATATTTTTATTATATGATGTAACAAAAAAATTACGGTTTCCGCTATTTTTCTTTTATCTGTGCTATAAGTCGTTGTTTCGTACCAAATTTCAAGATTCTGAGATCACGGGAAGTACTTTGTAGGTTTTGATTCCCTTGCGAGTTGCGAATATTTGCGACATAAGTGGCTGTATCTTTGGATTGCGTTGAAAGTTTGATTTTTTCACAGTCCAAGGGACAGCAGACCTGAGTATTTAACGTAAATTTGAGCTAAATAGTTCCGCACGTTCCTGTGAAAAAGGGTCTTGACAGACGAACGGACGGATGGACAATAAAGTGATCCTATAAGGTTTCCTTTTTTCCTTTCGAGGTACAGAATCTTAAAAAATCATAGTATAACTATATATTTAGTGAATAAAAGCTATGTATGTACACATATAGTGATATAAAACAATATATTTATTTGAATGGGTTTAATACCTAGGGTAAAATGGGTTTGAATGTTTGTACCAAATGAGAATATAATATTTCTTGGCAGCGCAAGATAAGAATGAGCCTAGATAATTCATCGCATTAATTTGAATACATTAGTTGACGATTAGGCTATGTACAAATTAGTCAGTGTGTACAAAGCTACTGCAATGGCCATAAATCTGTGCAGAACAAAAGGTTTTTGTGTGACTTAAAAGTGTACTAACAATCGACATTGTTTCAGGTCGAATGGCGTTTGAGAAGTTGACGGATGTCGACTTTTCAGGCACGGCGTATTATACTGTTCGAAATCTATCGTTGTACGAGTGCCAAGGATGGTGTCGTGAAGAACCCGACTGCCAAGCTGCCGCGTTCAGGTAAGAAATCTTATGAATTTACTGATAAACTCGTGAATATTAAATATTTAATTTCAATTTCTTTTTATAAACCAAAGACGAAGGGAATTAGATCAATTCATAATTTTTCCCAATACCGGGCAATAGTCTCAGAGCACTCTCAGAATATAAAGCACCAAGGCCATTACAACAAATTGACTGGTAGACTTCTCAAAGCTCTCAGAATATTTTTTCACCATTATCATACAAAATACATATAAAAAAAATAGAAAGATAAGTACAAACAAAAGCAAAAGTTACGTTATTGTATGTAATAAGAAATATTTGTATCTATTGATAAATAAATACGAATATATTTTGTGATAACATGAATGTATGTATACAATTATATTTATTTTATAATTTCTTTATATGTTGTTGCCTTTATAATAGTCAAGCATTTACTTCTATATTTGTCTTATTTGAGAAATGCGAAATCAATAACTATCTCCGCATCGGCATACGGACATTGCACACAATCAGAAACATGACTTGTCATTCTGACTGATCATGAAATAAATAATAACCATCTAGTATCATCATCTCCGATCACGAAGCCTAACCCAAATGTCCAGATAAGCGATCGGATTGACGTGAAGAATCACTAATTCACGTACGGAACGTGTACTGGGGAAATCTGATGTGATACGGAATTTGCGGCACCGTCGTTTCTTGTGCGTTGAAGATTCCGCGCTAAGGTCGAGCCGAATGTGTGTCAGTCTGCCACACGTCCTCCGCGGTTCAGGCATTCCAATGATACGGTCTTGGTTAATAACAATGTGTCTGAAACCGCTCGCCACAAACCGTGTAAAAGCGGAAACCAAGCTCGACGCGCTCCAAATTGGATAACAGTAAAAGTGATCGCATACGTCTTCAATAGATTATTGCCGGTGAACCACTTGTAAGCAATCTATGGATTTCATGTCTATTGGCGGTTTCGAAACCATATTTAATTTAATCGTATTGTGTGATATTTTTTTTTCATATTACACTTACGGTAATTTATACTGCGATTGATTTGTTTTTTTTTTGAGTTCTAAATACGGACCGGTGAGATTTGAAAGCGTCAAGTGCATTTATGCTGTTATTAAAGTCTTATTTTAATAACTCCGTCCATATCCAATGCTCTGTAATGCTATCTGATGGCAAAATTCAAGATGTTATCGATTAAAATTGCATTCCACTTGGTTGGCATCTGAAAAATATCAAGCGTTTCCAGTTAATGCAATTTTGTACTTAGCTGATACGATCCTTGGTCATCGTGGAGGTAATTCTAATGTTTCGATATATGTTCGTGTTTTTAAATCTTTATTTTTTGTTGGTATATGTGTTTGCATTTCTATTATCTAGTTTGAATAGGTCCACAGCCTATGGCGGACATAAAGATGTTTAAGAAATAAATTAATATTAGTTTGAAGCCATGTTTATAGTTACATTGCTATAATTATTTATTATTTAAATTATTCGAAGTTAACTGTGAATATAGATTGTATTTATTACATATACTGGGAATGTGGTCGAACATCTGTAACTTGGAGAACTTCATTTATTAGTATGCCTTTTTAAAATTCATACTTCACTAACTGTTTACACAAGTTCGAAAGCTCTTATTTCCGCTGGCATATTTGTTGGTGACATGATTTGGGCGTAAAAGCTTAATGAGCTCTCAAATGATATCATTAATTTCTTCTATCTTGTCGCATACATTATCACCCATACGTGAGATATTTTCGGTGAAAGTTATATACAAGTGCAGTGATAAATATATATTTAAAATGTCTAGTGACAGCTTTATGTTTGGAATTTGTCATTTATGTGATATCATTTACAAGTAATTTGATTAACAGTTTGTTTATTTTATAAACACCACAGTCCTGTACAACATATTTTCTTAAGTTAAGTCTTAAGTTATCTTGGAGTCTACGGCAATTTTTAAGATTAATCTGTCAGAAAGAATGATACTATTGTATTATTTTAATGTTGAAGGGTATGTTGTGGTAAGGTAGTATTACTTTTTTGGCTCCTTTTTAGTCTTCCGAAACAGCTACGCACCTATGGTCATCTACATAAGATTCTTGTTCTATATGAAATGAGTTACCATTTGGGTTTCATGCTTGTTTTCTGTTATGAAGTTTTCAGAAATGAAGTACTTTGAAATCACACGTATGTTCAACACTAACTTACTTATATATCTCAAGACTTAATTATTTAATTCATGCCTTAAGGAGTCTGTCAGTCTATAAACAAATATTGGTCAATATTTCCGTATGTTTGCATCAAATAATCTTTCGAATGAAATATTTCAGTACATACAATTTTCAATCAAAGGTCTATCGAAAATAAGTTTATCAAAAATTTACAAGTGCGGCGGTGCCAATCAATCAGTTGAACAGATTACAGGCTTTATCACATCAGTAAGTGTTATCAAATTTGCATGGGCTAATGCAAAAAAAATTGTGTTAAATCCGAGTGAGGCGTCTAACAGTACTATGACGTTTGTTAGATTCTTCGAAATCAGTCCGAACGGGATTGATTGGAAATCAATTCGATAGATATTCAATTCAATTAATCGATACGGAGCGCGGAGCTTTCCCGCGCTTCTAATTTAGTATTATACTAACACAGTTCGTATCTTGGATCGGCTTGTCCAAAGAAATAGCGATCTGACAAAAGAATGGGACGAATGTGATATTGACAATCGCTAACTGTTCAGTGTTGGGACTGACTCGCTCAGACAACATTTACGGTATTTCCGAGCAAACGACCGCTTAGTGGGAACAACGATTTCCAGAATAGAGAAAGGAAAATGAGGAAAGAATCTAAATCTACCTATTTTAAATAACAATATATTATGCATATCTATAATCTGAAAGTAAGTCGCTTATACCACCCATGGGCATTAGAAAAAATGACAATTTGCATGGGTTCATAAAACGGGCTTTATACTTTATAAATAGATGAACAACACGCGTGAAGCCAATTGTTCAATTGCATACAGATATCTGGGAATTTTACTAACTTTATGCAGTTGTGGCCATGCGTAAGCTTATAAGTTGACATGGAGATGGAAGTACAGTTGTTCCTTATTGCTACGATGCAAACAGTTAAACATGTCAATAGCTCTTAAAAGTTTACGTGAGTTCACCTATGCGTTGCTTCCCCTTAAGTTCTTATACCTAGTGCAGTTTATTATAGACTGCAGCCCTATTTAGATTTTGTGCTGGATTCTATAAGCGTCAATGGCCTTTACAGCTATCGAATAAAAATGGCCTACATTAAGTGTAATTCTGTCTGATAATGTCAGATAAATTTCTGATTTGATAAAATCTGTGCTGGATGATTTCGAGGTGGTTCTCATTAGTGATTCATTTTTGAAGATCGAATGACTTATCATTTACTGTCACAACTCTCATTTGCTGTATCGGTCCGATCTCTACTTTCAGATAGCAATCGAATTGGGCTATTAGCCGATTATTTTATCATAGCCAGTAATTAATGCGTTCGAATCAAAATATATCGTTGATTTTAAAGAGGAAGATGAATAGCAACGATACGATTCACGGGCTACTTTACAATTTCAACCGTTCACCGCGTGATTGATGTGGTGCTTAGATGGCCACTGTGAGGCGCCAGTAATGGCTGCCTGCAGTTTGTAATCTCGTACTAGTACATGCATAATTCTCTGTTGTTGCCCACATAACCTGTCATTAAATTGTTCTAATTTGATATTCCTGGGATTCATATCGTGCTTTTTATTGATGCTTACCTACGTGAGTGTTTTATGAAAGGGTAATGAGTTCAATGCTCGCTTGTTAATGAACTTGTAAGTACTTGGATCTTGCATAACTAACTACAGCGATTTGTTTCTAGCTTGGTTTGTTATTCATACTGTAAAAGAAATATACGACAATTTAAAGTAAGTATCTTTACCCATAAAGTGATTAGATTGATATCGCATAAATTTTTGGCTGAAATAGGTACGTTCTACTGGAGCAACGCAATGCAATTTGACTTTTACGATTGTCATATTTTTTAGAGGC
>DWOP01000196.1:0-10578 GCA_018251135.1 Cephise aelius
CTCTATTTGCTCTACTCGTCAACAGTCAGGAGTTGTTTGAATATCCAGGTTCCGATCAGGCGCTTCATCCCGTATCGATCCCATCACGACCCCGCAGGATGATGCACGTCACCTCAATTGCCTTCCAATGTGACTTTCTGGACCTCAGTGTCGAATTTAAACGCTCATTTTGTGCTACGAATTGCTCTTTAAGGGCTAAACTCTCGAGTTTACACGAATGTTACTCGTCTCCTTCCAAATGTTTCCAACTGATTATATTTTACCTGTATGAATAAGGATAACTGCAATTTCATCGCCATCACGCTTTAAAATATTCAGCCCGGAAACAGACCTCCCTGACCGTTGATTTGTTACATCGTAATCAATATTGTGCTGTGTTTTTTCCATGCCATCATAACAGTCAGTTCAGGCCATTAAAAGACAATTCTAATTTTCAGAGTTTTATCCATATCCGCGGATGTGGACACGGTTACGGAAATCCTGAAGCAAATTCTTCCATGTTTGGCTGATGTAAGTACTAACAGTACATTATGGACTTGCTTACTTAATATAGATTAATTTTTTATTCAAATGCTAATCGTATTTAAATCAATTAGGGAGGGATGAAAGGAAACAATGACGATTTCGACGTGCGTCTACTCATCCACCAGAGCCGCGCGGGCTGCGTTATTGGCAAAGGCGGTTCCAAAATCAAGGAGTTACGCGAGGTAAGTTAACAAATGATTCTAAATTAAAAAATATTTTTAACAGTTTCAAGTGACAATTGACAAATGACAATTTCTAAGTCTTGTAAAATTCGTAAAGATAAAAGGGAAACATGTGTTTTATCAATATTACGTTGAAAGAATTAAGAGTAATCTTGTTTCTATTTTGAAAATTATTATTTTTTAGGAGTTTTTACTAATTTGTCATACGTTATGTCCACAAAAATTCTGATAAATCAGTAATAGATTTTTGTTTGAGATGCGTGAAGTATTACTATATCCTGCCTTTATTTTGTTGTCATTAGCCTATTCTTATCCCATTGTTGGGAAAATGACTCGTCTTAGTCAAGTCTATTTGAACATTAAGAATGCAATATGAAGTATTCTCGGATCTACGAGTTTTTCGACAACGTTTTCTTCGTTTACGAAGCAAGTGACAATAAATGTGCGGAATTTGAATCTCCGACCTCCATCCAGCATCCAGCCTTAAACTACCAGTGCCATAATTAATAGCACTGCAGTCTCTGTTTTCATATGTTTTACTTAAATAAGTAAAATTGCGCCTTGATATTATTGTTATAAACACTTCAACAATTCAAAGTGTGATGTAGATATGTGTTTATTGTAAGTTAGATGATAACAACAGTTTTAAATTTGATAGATTCCTTTGAATGTAAGATTTACTTGTGTGTATTATAACGTATACCAAGAAGTTAGTTAAAACAAGTTTAGGTACGATCTCAGGTAGAAATAGTCGGAGCAGATGCTTTTTATAGTTATTCGCGTAGTTCATCTGCCGGGCGAGAGTAATATATTAAGTAAAAGATTTTTTTATCGCGACGTTTTCGGGCGGCCTGGTGCCGGTGCTCGGGATGAAGGGCAGATGTGAAAGCAGCTGTCGCCCGTACCCGCGTCTTATCTTAATCGAACGGATGTTTTAGACCATTTAGCCATTTTTCATTGCGACTTTCTTAGTTTAGACCAGGTTCCCCGTGCGATGTGCGATCCTAGTTATTTTTGGATACAACTGGTCTATTTAACTATGGCGGATTTAACTCCCCGTAAAGTTATCCTTTACGTGAAAATATCATTTTTTTTTTTGACGATTTTCGTCATTAAATTAAAGTTTCAGTTTCGTCTGAACCTGTAATTCAGTCATATAATCTGGAACTTTCAAGTACATCTGTTGTATAATCACGAAATTTGTAATTCTAATAATACTTTAAACTCTATATTATTTAAATATTATACTTAATTACATGGCATGACTTGTGACTTGGCATGGCATGGCATGATATGACATTCGGTCCCTGATATAAGAAAGGGGGAAAAAAGATTCAATAAATATTAACATTTCGTATTAGTGCATTACTTACAAATCAGTGCCTAAACTTTAAAGTATTTTTATTTTATATCAATTTATTATTAATTATTCTATAAATATCATGTACTCTTGTTGTTCGCAAATTGAAGTTTTTTTCGGTCTTGAAATCTAACTAAAATAGATGGGAACCAAAGAGGGCCAACATTGGTTCGCAAACACGATTTGCGGAGCACTTAAGGAATTCCTTATAGAATATGTCTTCTCTATAACTTTAAAGACACAGATAACACCTAGCTAAATTTAGATATTAGAACTAGGCCTAAAATGGCACAAATAAATGTTCAAATACCTTAAGTACTGTTAGTAGTAAAAAATTATGTTCAACTTTTTAACGTAGGGTCGCCACTGCATTAAAAGTAGACAAATAGCGTTAAGCGGCATCGGAACTAGACTGCGATCAATTACCGGGCACAAACTCCGACGGCAAAGTTTTAAAACGCATGCCGAAGCTGCCTAGGCAATCTGCCGTAGTTGGTATCGTGTTTCATAACTTCCTTATGATGCGACTTTAGCCCAAAGTATGTTTACGCGCACATAACTCCCTTAAATTGGTGGTAAAACTCCCAACCTGTTTTGTGTTTCACTGATGGCGTTAAGTACCTAGCTAAGGAAGATCTGGACCATATTCCACCACGCTGTTCCATTGCGTTTTGGTGGAGGAAGCTACGGGTTTGTAATCAATCCGTGACAGATGTTTTCAACCTTCTCAAAGGTTTAACGGCTGCTTTCAATAATAACTACAAGGATAACGTGCGCTCTAAAGAATTTAGCCTCTAGTGGCCACTCTAGCTTGCTTCGCTTTATACATTCGTTGCGATCTACACGTTTATAATCTGTCTCGCGAGATTGTAAACTATAGATAAATTGTGAATGAATCTGCGCTCACCAACAGAATTTATAAAATTTCCGATTTGATGAGAAAATTTGAATTAATTTTAGAAAATATCTTCGGTTCCTTTAGTTTAGGTTATAACGAAAAATTATGCGTTAAATTGGTAAATTTGTCGATAGTTTACAATCTCGAGATATAGATTAAACTAACAGTTTTCATAATTTTACCGTGACTATACAAGTCGTGAGATACGCACGCTTTGATGATGCAAAATCGATGATATATGGGATTTACACGGCTTCCAGCTTAATTTATACCTTAAAATGAGTACAGAATGCTTATTTAATAAAGCTGGAAGTAATCGTAAATCCATCTATATCAATTGAGTTCATGAATTTATAATGTACACAATTTATTATTCAAAGAAAATAGGTATATTAAATTTTGTTCGCCGATATTGTTAACCTTATGTTCTTAAACGTACGTAACAGACTTATCGGTTTTCTATAAAATCGCGTACTGACAGGTGTCAATCGCGCCAGGTCTCGTAAAACAAGCTTAGCATATGAATACTTGTTTACAGCACGCCTTGACTTGCTAAGTTGCTAGTGAACCTAAGGATTCGCTTTATTGTATTTTTATGGTAGGTACAAAATTCACAGATCGACAGTCGTCGGTCTAAGATACCGAGAAGATAGATATTATACTTACACCGAATTACCTTTTCTATAAGGAATGTGAAGTTCACGTTCATTCATTTTATCATTTTTTGTGCCGATCAGCTGATTCCATGTATTTCCTTTGTCAAATCATATATTACAAAAGATTGCGATCCTGTCAGTGGGCTTTACCTGTAACAAACTACAATAAAATAATAGTCCCAAAATGCAATAATACTATCTTGGTATGTCATTGTTAACTCTTCGCAAAATGTCTCAAATCTTCGTATTACATTTTAGATGATTTTGTTGAGAAAATATTTGAGACTAAAGCTTGTTGATTTTGTTGTGTCGATATGAATATTATAAATGTAAACAATTTAACTTCGCGCAAGTAGTTACCTCCGTAAGTTTGTCGATATAGTGATATCTCGAGTTACACGTGATCATTCCACACTTGGGTGTTTGGACGATTGACGGTTGAAAGTAGCTTTGTACTATATGATAATTTCCGTTTAATATCGGCCACGCGAGTCGGGTTAGCGACCTTTGTATATATCGGACTTGGAGTTGCACTGTGGGTGCGGTGCGCAGACGCCGAAGTAGCGCGGAGTGTCGGAGTGTCGGCGCGTGCGCGGGCGGCAGCTGCGGCGGCAGGTGCGCGCGCAGCCGCCGGAAGGCCGCACAAAAAGCTTCGCGCACCTGGGCACGCCGCCCTACCTACTTGCACAATGCGCGCGTCACATAAGACCTTCCCTCTCGCTGACCTGCCTAAATAGAAATTTCGTTCGAAACACATGTCGTTCGCCGTCGCCACCGTCGTTCGTACCTTTTGAATACCGAGCCACGTATTTCGGAGACGTCAGGTACAACGTTCTAGTCCCCGTTTCCTGTCAGCTCTTTCACTTTGTTCCCTTGTTGGCATGAAGACGTGAAAACTTTTAGATACATAATAGTATCGAATTGCAATTGCAATCCATCATTGTAAACAGTTACAGCATACCACTGATTGTTAGTATCAGGCGATCGTCGAACATGGTGGTAGTTTCTGGTGGTATCGTCTAATATGGTTGACGACGAAGTGTACCGTAGTGGTCTATTCTTAATTCGGCAAACGTTTCAATGATGAATATAAAATCTTCGGTCTGGGTATTTCATGACATCACAACAAAGAAAATTTTGATATATACGAAATCTTTAGATGTTAGTCTAAAAATTTCACCTTGTTGCCCTTGAAACTTGCTGTTCCAAACAAAGTGAACTTCGGCTGGCAACATACGGAGGGCGGTAGCGGTGTCGTGCGAGGGTGGGACACGTGTTGGTGAGGTTTCTTCCGTCGGAAACGCGGGCGCGGCGCCGTGCTCATGTTACCGGAGCAGCGCACGTGACGCCAAGTTTTTTTTTTGTAAACTCTCCACATCCTCCCTTAACACCGAACTAAAAAACCGACGGCGGATATGTGAAAGTTTCGTCGAATATTTTATAATATATCCAGTATACGATGAACGACAGCTTCGTCGACATAGTTAACAATATCGATTATTTATTTCCCTGAGATTCAAATCGATTGATTGTCCGTTGCTTCCATTTCGATGGCACGCTGTAACATTAAACGCATTAAGTAATTAAAGCATCGATAGTGGATGTCCTTTCTTTTGATGGAATTGGAATGTAATTAGTGGTTGCATCGAACGGCTGTAATTTAAACCGGCCGCGCATATGTCTTCCATGCGTAATTACAGGCCCTGGTGGGTGACACAGGGTTGGTGGCGGTGACACCGGCAATTACGGCGGCCGGCACACGCGAACGCTTCCGTTTCCGATCGAACCGTGAGCCTCGCTATGGCTTCGTCGTACCATCAAATACTACTAACCAAATATCGACCCATGGCCTACTTCTCACATTAAATTCTTCTATTGTTAATGTCTTTGTATTCGTCGATTGAAATGAGACAACAAACAAAAGAATTATAATTGTATCGTTCATCGTGATCATGTCCATTAGTATTATTATTCGCTTACTAGTACTTAATATTATTAAAACAAATACAAAGAATACGTTCCGATTTAAAGCTACCAAACGTGTAAAAGATATCTTGAAATTGCAAATGTCAAATGGTGACAATCGCAAACGAGACTGTTTTGGATACAGATGATCCAGACGGAACTTAAAATTCTAATGAGTGCTTTGTTACCGTTGCCGGAATGGTTAAGTTGCGAATAAAGTTTATGACGAATGGGCGAAGTGGCGAAGGCGTGGCGCGTGTGGGCGCGGGGCGGCGGAGCCCTACAAGTGCACCTCGAGCGGTGCGGGCCGGGGAGGGGAGGGCAGGTGTTGCACGGCGCCCTGGCGCGCTCGCTCCCGGCACTCCGCCGCCGATCTCATTCGGAGATGGTCCGATTTACCAGAATGTCGTCGTCGCGTGATCGGCTAGTGCGCGAAATATTTCGGCCGGTTAAACCTCGTGTCGTCCTTTGTTATAATACTTTTAATAGCCCTAGAGAACGTTCAATAAATAGTTTCAATAGTTGCGCGAGTGTAATATAGTTTTTTCGGTTAGTGATTCAATTTTACGTAATATTCTTTGTGTGTCCGGTATTGTTGTAATTCTTTTGTGATTGGACCTCATCGATGTTTGTGGTTAGAATATATTTTATTTTAATATTAATTTTTAACTGCTTTTATATAAATTTATATTTTTAATTTGAATAATTAATATTAGTGTCAAATATTTTCGTGGTATTGTTTGTGCGTGTCGGACGGTGCGGCCAGACGGGTCCACGTGCGCGGGTCGATCCGTTGACGCATGCGCGGTTGCACTTATCAAACGTCATCGACAGACACCAAGTGATATTATTCCTACTGTTCTGTATGTTATTTTAGAATAAAAAATATATTTAATCATTCAGCGTATACAATGTCATATATATGAATCTACAGTATTCTTTAGTCCTTAGCTTAATCATTTATGCGTCAAGACAGATCATAAATTAACTGATTATTACGTCTTTGCTCTAAATTCGCGATTGAATTTTTTCTAATACTAGATTTTAGTAAGTTTTGATGCGTTCGTAACATTTGCTTCTTTATATATTATTTTATTTGTATCCCACATCATTGTATCGCTGGTTAACACTGCATTTTTTATCATCGGTTACTTCATCTAGTTTTAGTTGCTGTCCTCTAGGCATGGGTTTTCTCCACTCTATAGCTCTATGACTATAGACATTCAATGTCCATTTAAACAGAAATAATTGTCACGTAGTTGCTTTTTTTATTAATTTAATGTTCAGCGATTTATTTTATCGATTTTTATGTTTAGTACTGTTTTCCGCGTATATTCTTTAAGTGGGAAACCTATTGTGTCCTTAAAACAATCCAAAGTAAGAGTAGGGACATTTTGACTTCTGTCAAGTTTTTAACTTATTTACAAATTAAATCTTATATTTGATATATACAAATATTTTATCTAAATAATGAAAATAAACAATCTGTCCTACATTTTTATCGATATAAAATGATTTTGAGTTTCGGAATAAATGATACAATTAATATAAATGTTCCGCTTCGATACAATCAACATAAATGTCCCGCTTCGATACAATCAACATAAATGTCCCGTTTCGATAAAAACGATTCTGAATAGCATCTCATTAGCACATCAATGTCCTTTAAATTAAGCTCTTGAAGCATTACGTTTCTTGATTTTTGTGATTTCTGATAAAATTATGTCATAAATGTTTTCGAATCGAGTCGAAAGTCGATAAATTTTAAAATAGTTTTTAATTTGACACGATTTCTTGTTCGATTTAAGATCATTATTATTTTTCGGAATCGAAACGATATGTCAGGTAAAGCTACGAAAAGGTATGTCTTTGATTGGATGACTATTTCCAGGATAATATAAGTGCCCCTGGTTTCCTTAGCGAATGCCTTCGTTTGTTGTCTCGTTACATAATAAGTAATATTTCTTGTGTCCTTTAGGTGGTTTAAACTTCGGGCAAATAGGTTAACTCATAGTTATACTACAGCCATAGACACTGTTACTAAATAGCTTCGTAATGCAAATTATATTTTCAATAATATTGGCCTCAGCATAAGTTTTAAGAAGCACACATATGCGTTTCGTCCTATTTTATGGGCATTGTGCGACAATCTGAGTGCATTTTTCTCGACCTCGAAGGCTCATCCGGCTCGAAGGACCATTTGATGTACGATTACTCCTTGATGATTGTGAATGATAAGTAATTGTATATTAAAATGGTTTATTATGAAATGAGATATATAATATAATTGAATGATAATGAGCACTCTCACGGTGTTGTCCGATGGTTAACGCGCGATAATGTGTACTGCTACTTTAAGCGATCAGCGTAAATGGCTTGGTCAGCGATGTGTTGTCAAAGACCGTACATCCCTCATATTGCGGTATATCACAAGATTATTTCTATGAAATATTCTCACATCTTCGAAGACTTAACATCTGCCGTTAAGTGTGTTTCTGCATATTCTTGGTCTTCAACGCCAGGTGACGAGCATTGTTATGCCAGTGCCAGTAGAAACATACTTGATTTTTGTTCTAACTGCAAAGCTATGAAGAGTGGGTCTGTCTATGTTCACGTTAAAGTTACCTACTATATGTGTTATATCATAGTTGAAATTCATTGATATAAAAAAATGTCTGTACTATAAAGAAAATCTGCCACATATTATAAAATCTTATCTACTTATTTCTCAAAGAAGTACGTTCTGATTTGTATCTATGTATGTTCTGATCTGAACTAAGTATGAGTTACTGACTGACTAAATGGACCGCATTTTTCGGGTAACATCCACTATAGTATTAGCAGAGTAATATAATTTTATAAGATTAGCATGTTTGACGTATTCGGCGTTATTTTCAGTGGTATTTGCCATTATAAACATATTAAATACGGGACGGTACGCGATGTCTCTCTGAGATAGTCGAAAACTTTGAAGACGTAAGTCTGTACACTCCGAGCACGAATAATTAACTTTATAATTCGTAAAACAAAATCACTGTCGCCATGACTAAAATTCTTCGCCAACTTGTAACTTCAGCTAAAGTAATAATAAAATGATAAAAAAGCACTTTGGTGAAAAACTGAAATCGAAAGTAGAAATATAAATTTTCTAAAAACAGTGCGGGGTGATTTTTAATTAATCTCTTGACACCATGCACACTATAGTATTAAAAAAACCTTTAGTAGTAAATTTTTCCACAAATGCGTATTTTTATGTATTTTTTTTAGATTTTCATTTCATGTTATTGCATTGACATCTGTTCTTGATAAGTATGCAAAAAATTAAATTAATCCGACATTTCAAAGGCAGTCAAAATCGCGTTCAAAGATTCCGTTGCACAGATAGATCTGATCAAAACTAATAAAAGCGTGTTAAAAGATACAGTAGAATTGAGAACTTCCTTTATTGAAGTAGGTTAAAAATTAGCGCACCCAAAGGCACTGTTTCAACTAGATAAGTCTGAACAATGCTACTTTTCCTCAAGTCGGCATAATTAAAAGTCTCAGTCAATAATTAGATGCTTTTAGTCCGGACATTGGCGAGAGCAGCGAGAAATGAGAAAGTAGCTATTTTTAGGCTTGTTATATACTTCTCCTGTCTACATGAAAATTTTAATCCCCTCGTTAACGTAATAACGTGTTAACGTGTTAACGTATTAACGTATTAACGTTTTTATATCCCGATAAAAAGAAAAATATTATCTAATCTATATCGATCTATCAATGATGATGATGATGATGCTCCGTTTTGGAGCGAAACGTATGTGGATGGTTATATATATGTACCATTAACATACCTATTGGTCGTGGATTATTGCGAAGTAGTTTTAACCTAACTTGAAATTTGTACGAAAATTCGCATTTCCAAATTCACCCAGTTCTGTCATCTGTTCAAACAATGAACACTATTTGTTTAGCGAACTGTTGGCATGTTCGTGGATGTAGTTTTGTGAGCACGAAGAACTTTTCTCACAGCGAGCTTAACCACTAGTTCTGAAATGCATTTCAGTGGTCCCATTGGGTATTTTCTCGTAATTCAACTTTTTAATCGACTTCAAAACAAGATTTTAACAAAAACAAAAACCGACTTCAATTTACCAATCTCTCATGAAACCACTCATGAAATATACTCTTTCCAATAAAAAAAGAATCATAGAAATCGGTTGGCGTGATATTGAGTTATTCATCCATGTGTCAAGCACATATTTACTTAACGCAAATTCAAAACTTATATGGTTTTCTCATGGATGCCATTGTCAGAACTGAAACAAATTAAAATCGGGGTGTTTTCCGTGTGGTTCTATTTTAATTTGGTCCAGTTTTGACAATGGCATCCATAAGAAAATCATTTGAAGTCATTTTTACTTATAATTGGCGACTTTTTATAATTACAATTTGATAATTGTCGACTTTTGAAGTTAAGATAAGACGTTATGTAAGTTAACATAAGAAAGGAAGTACGTAATTTGAAAATTTCTGTAATAATCTAAATCCCAATAACCATACCGTTACTTAACAAATTATCAAAATATTACACAATTATCATGAAACGTGTCGTACAAAGCGTGTTGTGACGCGAAACAGTATAATGAGCTGGGACAACGTGAACCGTCGATGAAATGATGGCTCTTTGGAAACAAAAACATCCTTTAATACATTGTTGTCTTTGTTGTTTGAGTGGGATGGAATGGTGTGCGTGAAGAGCTTTATTGTATCTTTATCGAGAATCAACTTTCAGGGATGCTCCACAGTTATATACGTAGATTCGGTTCACAGTACTTCGAATGAGAAACTTAGCAAAAGATTTTTGAAGGGCTTTCGTATTTTTAGGGCATTTAGATATCACTAGATAGAATAAAACAAAGTCGCTTTCCGCCTTTTGTGTGTCTGTATGTTAGATCTTTAAAATTATGTGACAGATTCTGTTGGAGTTTTTTATATAGATAGAGTGAT
>DWOP01000197.1:0-10567 GCA_018251135.1 Cephise aelius
ATTCCTAAAATGACGTCATATATAAATAAATAACTGTTACTATGCTCACAACACTGAAATATATAGATACTATATTTTTTATATCGTGGTTGCTATGGGCATATAAGTAAAGATTAAAGACGATTACAAATACACAAATACCTATACCCAAAACAAATTTAAATCTATCATCTAGATGTTGCGTGGGTAGGGATTACATATTATGTATATTATAGGAGTAAAATATTTATTGCCGATGTAGTGGGTGTTAAAGATAATTTTACACTAGCAATGAGTTCTTAAATTGGTAAAGCTTTAATACGATTAGCACACTAGCGAATGTCACCTACTTCTTACGCGTAAAGTGGAGACCATATTTTAAGTTAGACCTCTAACATCAGTGAAAACTGCATTAAATTTCATGCAATAGGTATTGAGTGATGCGCGCACAAACATACAGACAGACAAATATTTTCAAATTGGTTGTTATGGGCTTTCATTGCTCCAATGAAGACTCTCATAGATATAATATTTTCTCTTCAATATCTATAATTTACAGATATTTGCATGTTACAATTTTATTGTATGTATATATCTACAGATCATAAATTAAAAGCTCCTATAATTTCAACTGTAATCAAAAAGATTTTTTTATTTTATTGTAGTTCAACAGAGAATCGACGCCTAAGCGTCTCGGTAACTGGCAAGTCCCACGTTGGGCGCCCACACGAGCGCGTCCGTTAGAAATGCGGCCTGATCCTAAACCAATTTGCGATCTCAATGGTCGATTCCTGCCGGGCGCACCGCGTGGGTCTTCTAAGTGCTTCGGACATTACACAGGCACCTGGGAATTGCCGAGAAAAATTACTAGGAAAGTCGGTGAGTCCATAAAATATGTGTTATAGAAGGTACCTAATGTTTTTTGTGATAGGTATGTACCGTTAGCAATTGAAAATTTCCAGCGAGTTGTTCATAACTTGAAATGGAGTCCTAGCTATTTAAAACGGGCGTCTCAACTTGGGCTTATAAGCTTTATTGAGTCCATATCATTCTTAAATGAAAAATCTTAAAGGCTATGTCGTTGCGTCAGTGGTGGTCGTTATTAGTTAAAAACTGTCGTTAAACTCTGTCGGAGGTTTCAATTTCAATAATATTTGTAACACGCGTAAGTCTTAGCTTTAAGGGTAGTTTGAGACATATTATTCCAAGGTTTGGTACCTACTAATCAGTTTGTGCTATCACTAATCGCAATGAGTCGACATGGTAGACTACGCTCTACATCTCTCTTAAAGCTAAAATAATGTAGCTAAATAGTTGCCACTTATATACATTAGGTAAGTTGGATGCTCAATTATTAGTTATTATCAAAGTCTTAAGCATCGCATGTCTCCCTTATTTGTCTGGATACGGTACAATGTACTTAATGCTTTCGAGAATATCTATGTTTGAGCCACACAGTACTTTCTACATTAGTAGTTTGAGCATAATATTCGAATAAGACCGCAGCCTTTAGTCACAGCACGAAAATATTGATTGCAGTGAAGTCATAAAACTACGCAGTTTTATTTGTCAACACACATGCCGTCATACTTCCTGCTCCACTTAATATCGTGTTACGAAGTAGTTTACTTTCGTTGAATATTTTGCGTCGATGTGAGCAAAATATTTTCGCATAAACCATCGGATGTACGTAAACGTCAATGACTGACTTTTCTATTGATATTTTTCGGTTTGGCACGCGAATTGATTCTTATTTAGAAGCTTAGATATTGGTAGCACTAATTGGATGTATATTTATATATTTATTTGAATATCTACATATTTGCATGCGTTCATCTCTGTTTTAGCGGAGGAGTTGGCGAAGGAGCCGCCGGATTCAAGATTCTCAGATTGGTTGAATCTCCGCGTTCAGAGACCGAAAGCTGCGGTCGGGGCAGCCCGCATGCGCGGTGGGAAACGCGGTAAAAGTAAGAAGGAGGAGGCTAAATCGGAATCTCAAGAAGAGACGTTCAAAGTAAGTTGCAAAGGCTACACGTCATGGATATAACGTTTTCCGCGCGTTTTCTTCGTTGACTTAACTGTTTGACGAGTCGGGAATTTTGGATTTAAATTAAGTGCGTGATTTTGAAAGTAAATAAGTATTCAATACTTAATGTAATGTTTGTGCATCAATTTAGGAAAAGTTTACCTGCAAAAGGCGGAAAATGTGTTATACAAAAAGCGTTTTGTAAAACAAGATTTTATTTAAATGATCTAAAACTTTAAATCGAATTAAATCCATAAATTGATTACGTACCTATATTGTACAATTTATATAGCTTTTACCCGCGGTTTTGCTCGCGTTGAATCCGTAAATAAGTATCGAAGATTGCAATAGAACTGGAATAGAAATTGCATTCCAATAGAACGGAGTCAATGTGTTTCAGTATTTAAATATTTTTTTTTAGTAAAAGTATCCTATGTACGTTTTAATACCTCAGACTATGTGTACAAAGTTTTATGTTAATCGGTTGAGTACTTTTTGCGTGAAAACGTAATAACAAACTTACATTCACATTTATAATATTAGTAGGGGTAAAAGCTTGTTGCGAGAGGACAAAGGCAAACTCCCATACATCATTTTATTTTACAGTCAAATCTAGAGACTTGCAATGAAAACAAAGTCCAATAAATGCAGCTTCCATTTCTGTGTCTAACTTTGTAAAGCTTTTCAGCAGTAATGTTGTTGAGCCGAAATATATTGATTTTTAATTTATACGTATTAAATTCTGTTGCAAGATTTGACCCAAATACATATGTATGTAAGTTATTGTAACTATACATACACATTATTATGTACCTAGTGTGTGTACAAAGCAAGTTAAATAAAAGCTTGTAAAAAACGTTACAATTCTCAATTTGAAACGTATTATTTAATGTATGTATATATCATAGTATAGGACATTAATTACAGCACATAATGACCCTGGGGTCCATCGTTTTCACTACTAACCTCTTTTAAACATAAAAATATGTCATGGGTTTAGTTTATCAACCTACCTATTTTATTTTACGGCTCGGCGTATGGTTTTGAAATGGCTGTTTTCAATTTCTTTTGTAACTATTCATGTTTATAGCATTGTCATCTTCAACCTTTTACTGTCCCATTGCTGGGCACGAGGCTCCTCTCAGAATAAGAAGGATAGGTTGGCTAAGTGCGGATTTGTAAACTTTACATACTTTTGAGAACGTTTTTCTTATAAGAACTCGCACGCATGCAGGTTTCCTTACCCGTTAAACCTAGTAATAACTGATAACTAATCTATAAATAATAATATAAACGAGAAAACGAAAAGCTGTAGGTTTATTATTTAACATTCATAATTTTATAGTTGGATAAATACTAGCCATAGCGATAAATATTAGTAGATAGGTATAAAGTGATAAGTGAATGATTCATTTGGATAGCGCACACCTGCACAAGATTTAGATAAAGTGTTGCGTAGACAATTCGTTGTTGCTTATGTCTAATGTTTAAATTTACCTAATGTTTCGTTAGATAATGGAATCAAATCCGTCTTAGGGGTCCGTACGAAAATACTAAAAACGGAACTGTTATCACTCGTATGCCTGTTCGTTAGTCTGTCACAGCCAATTCTCAGAAAACTACTGGACCAAATGAGTTGAACAAATTTGGGTTAGATTTTAAACTACTTATGGGACGTAGAATATTAACGTAGGTACTTCCAGAGCCCTCTCCATTCGTTTAACTTGTCATTTTTATACATATAGTTCACACTCGTATCACGGAATTATTATTTTTTAATTTAATAATGCAATAAAAAAAGCTTATTATATTTAATTGAATGAATTTATGACATTTGTAAATAAACTTTAGTTATGTGAAACCCCACACGTCTTAATTCACGTAATATCTATCGATGCTTATAAATGTGTACAGTTTACTAGTCTACTTAGTTTTTTTAAATGTCTCTGTTATGGATTTTTAAATACCTTGATGTATCGTTGCGATAGATATCGGTATCTACGTCACAACATTCATCAGTTTATTTTAGGCATCAGCTGTATTTGTGACACGAAACTTTCTGCTGATTGATCAATGGCGGATTTCTCAGCAGGTTGAGTAGGCTTGAGCTTAAGGCGGCAAGTTTACGAAACAAAAAATTGAAACAGGAATTCAATTTTCAAGCTAACGCTAAAATTATTTGAAAATTTTAATATAAACTTTCTCGATGTTTTATGTGCCTATGTGTGTGCGTGTAGTATGTAAACATTAGGTAGGTACAAATTTTGAGGAATTTGATTAGTCAAATCGCTCAAGAAATTTTGAAAAAGTAAAAAAAAATATTAAGAAAAAAATCCTTGGATAATTTTTAGACTTATGCACCGATTCATTCCAAAACCTTTCCTTTCTTGTCATAAACTGTATGTAAATCGTTTGACTTATACGGTTGTCACTATTTAATGGCATAGTAAATTCCATCAAATCACAATGCCAGATCAGGTACCTTCAACTTTTGATTTATCTCCTCCTCCTAGACCTCCTAGAGTAGAAGAGATACGGCAATATCAGAGTTGTTACGAAGCCACGACTTGAATAGGAACTGGTGTTCCCCTTATATGTAACTGAGGTTTTAAAATTACTTTATTTTTTTATTTACATTAGTGGTGAGTGGTGCGATTTGCATTTTTAGTCATAGAAAATGTTTACCCCTCTACAAGCTGGATTTTGAAAAAAATCTACAAGTTAAAAAACACTATCTGAAATTATAAGAATTTTAAATGAAATAGCAGTTGGATATTTTTGGTTAGGTACCCGCTGTTTACATTTTATCAGTCACTAAAAACTGTTAATGTTTTTTTAAGAAATTCAATTTAAGTTTTGTTTTTTCTATTTTATTGAAATAGCAAACAGTCTGCCTGAAGGTAGGTAAGCCGTCAATGCCGCGTAAGGACATGATCTTTATTGTTGCCGATTACTGTCCGTAATCTTTTATATTGACCCACGTTTGTCCGCTTTTCTTTTATTAAAAATATATAATGTACATTAAAATCCACCAAGGTGCTTAGGAAAATAAGGATCATGTGCCTACACATGCAAACTGGAATTTCATATAATGCTAGCTGAGGTGTACAGTTTCATTCGCCTTTCAATTTGAAGCGTTGTAGCTTAATGTTATCAGTGGCGTAGCTACCGGAGGGCTGGACGGGGCACTGCCTCGGGGCCCCCAAGCTCATGGGGCCCCTGGGGCTCTGACTTGAATTATATATTGAACTTGTGGAAAATTCTTCCACATTTCGAATATACCTCAGTAAACCAAATTCTAGGAATGCGACTTTAAATATGGATTACGACTAATCTGGAGTACCTACATCGAATTTAGAACACGCCAAATACGGAACAAACTGTTTTAAATAGTTTAATTTGGGCCGTAGTTTATTTTTTTGCCCCAGTACCTTTGGTTACCTGGCTATGTCACAGAATGTTATATAGTCTTAGGTACTTAAACTTAAAGAATTCGTTTTTTAATTCTTACTATTTAAATGGCTAATGAAATTGTATTAAAAATTATAATTGTGAATCTAAGTTACCAATAATAGATGATATCATAAGTAGAAAATATATTTTTCTTACCTTGCGCTAACAAGTTGTTTTTCATATATTTCAGCACAACCAGTGCCCGATTCACAAGCACAAACGTAAACTAGAGAAGATATAAAATCTACAGTTTTACAAGAAACTAACTTAACTATTTGTTTATTGTGTATTAAAAGTTTATGACTGTATAGTATACAAAACTTAAATTGTACCCATTACAAAAAAAAAATGTATTTTTATTGAATTTTTCCATGTCTGTGCACTAAGGATTGTCAGGAACGGGAACATAAAGATTTGGAAAATATTAATAGCAAAAACGAAGAAAGTGAAAATATACAACAGGATAAAGATCCGTTGGGTCTCAATGAAAGTAAAGAACCAATAGATGAGGACGGCCATGGTCCTTATGTACCTGGATCCGTGACTGATCCTGATAAAAGGCATGATAGTTACGACCTTTTAGTCAAAGATACCGTTGAAAAACTTCACGGACCGCAAGAAAACAAAACAGATAAATTTTGGAGAAAAGTTGCTGAAAAAGCAAAAGATGGTGACTTTCACGCAGAGGAGAATATGAAATACGGGAAGAAAAGCGATACCCCAAAACTACCTTACGTGAACGTGGCACAAAATTTTCATTTTGCCAAAAAAATGCATGTTGGGAATTTAGAGCATCAACCCTTACCGGATACATTGGGTTATCGAAATTTGACAAAAGTCGGCGAACACAGAGATTCTGATATTATAGTAAAGCCGTACGCTATTGGGTGGAAGGGATATGGTGCATCAGGTCCAACTTGTTGCACAAAAATGCGAGTACACAGACCTAAAACATGCGATCCTAAAAAGAATGAAGGAGACTCCGATGACCGTAAACAACGTCCGTCAACATCCGCGTTAGATTTAGGAGCTCAATATAAAAAACCCATGTCATTAATGGATTTAGCTATATGTTGGGATTTCCGGCCTGAAGATCCGAAAACAGAACCGAAACCACCGAAACACATAGATGGTTCAAATGGTTCTAAAGCGCCAGCTGTTTTCACAATGGTCCATACACCTAAAGAAGATTTTCAGGAAGCAAAAGGACATTCATATCCGATTTTTAATCAAAGTCGAGCAGCAGATGATGTTGGTCACCATAGTGTTCCACACTTTGAGAAAGATATGTCTAAAGAAAAGAGAAAAGATTCTTGTGACGTACAATATTGTCCACAACACAATTATGACCACAATGACGTAAAATCAAGATCTTCTAGTAGGAAGAGTTCTGCTCCATCTTTAAAAAAACCTTCGTGTGACGGTGTAGATGGATGTGGAACACTCAGTGAAACAAGCAGAATCTCGAACAGAGAAAAAGAAAGACCAGCCAAGTTGCACCCGATTAAAAACGCGTGGAACTCTAACAGTCATAATAAAAACGATGATAAGAATCAGCACCGAAATAGTTTAGAATCTTATGAAAAAACACCGTTAGCGCAAGGGAAATTGCATCATAGTTCTCCTAATGACTCTCAGTTGTCAAGACGTTCGCCTAAGGAAAGTGAAAATGCTAACAATAATAACGCTAAACACAAGACTTGTTTATCATGTAATGGCATGAAGATGCTGCCCAATCCGAAAAACAAGGAGGATTACAAGTTTGCGTTTAAAGCCGGCAATCCTAATTCTGTACAGAGCGTTGGAAGCTCCAACGATTCCAAAGGTATTAAAATGCCCAAAATGCGTCACCCTTACACAAAGAAGTCATATACGATTCCTACATTGGCCCCTCCTTTCAGCATTTGGCGTGATGCCAACGCGACTGGTTACCCAGAGCATTGGAGACTAGCCAGCGTCTACCAACACGCGTACAAACCACCAGAACAGCGGCGCAAACCATTAATAGATAGCGTATATCAATAATATAATCTGAACATATCAGGTTGGATACAACGAAAAGTAATACAATGTAGAGAAAAATTGTTTATTACATCCAAACGCGACAGTATTGTTATTCAACGGTGTGATCATTGAGCAATATAAATTGATTGCGTTACAAGAATTTTATCGTTTTATTGAGACACCTGCTTCCTTATCTTGAGTCAGCGATTAGTCGATTGACTAAATAATTTCATGAATAAAATTCCTTTGTATGATTTCAGGGTAAA
This sequence comes from Cephise aelius, assembly GCA_018251135.1. Lineage (NCBI taxonomy): Eukaryota > Metazoa > Arthropoda > Insecta > Lepidoptera > Hesperiidae > Cephise > Cephise aelius. The sequence goes on from DWOP01000197.1 coordinate 7,729, forward strand.
AATCTTTCATACTCCATGAAGAATGTACATTTTCTGATTGTATCCCAAGCCTTGTTGCAATACTGAAACCAGCCCTTTTCTGATAGATCTGGGACATTGGTGATTTGATGTCTGTTTAAGCCCAATATCATCCAGCGTAATCTCTTAGCTAGTTGTTCAAAGGGTGGGTGACCTCGATAAATATCAGGATTGTCTGAAAAAGTATTATGGCTTATAATAATTACAGTTTCATAGGTAATTCTGTTAGTGGTGACATTGTTAAAATCTATCTTGTAGACAATATAAATAAACTTTTATGAATGCCATGTAATGATATGAGTATGTCGTGCTATCATTTAATATTTAAAGTACCTTTTATAGTTGAAACTTAAAAATATAAACTGGAAAATGTATCATGTAAAAAATTATATATATTTTTTATCGATAGATGGAATACGTATAAACGATGCAATGTACTGCTATGCTAATGTATAGTATGTATGCTAATGTATAGATGGAAAATATCTGGAAATTTTTAGAAACCAAAAAAGGAAAATCTGAAGTATTTATTTATTTCATCGTTGTTATTTTTTTATATTTTAGGTGCGTATCGCACATTACTCTTCATTACATACATGCAAAATGTGGAAGGGACTTCCTCCCGAGGGGTTGTATAAAAAAAGTGTAAAAAGACCTCGACTTTAAAACCGGCGATACATTAACGACGCCTTTTATGTTGCAAATGTCCATAGGCGACGGTAACTATTTGGTAACCCGGTTATCGAAACTACCTTAAGCAGATAGTAGGAAACGTAATTCTTTAAAAACTTACCATAATCACTATAGATTTCTGGCAAGAGGAATAAGTTTATAGGTGATCCACAATTATCGACATTGTATCCCTTGCAAATATTATCCATGTTAAATCCATTCTTGTTTGTATCACTGTACATATACATTCCCGAGTCTAACTGAAGGTTAGAGGTTTTAAACGCTTTTCTGTAAGCAAAGACAACGATTAGGGAAATAGTATCTCCAACCTATAATAATAATAGACCGACATTAGGATTCCGTGTCGTTGGTGCCAAGGACACATACAAAGACGAAAGCACAAACAGCAAGACCCAGAATAGATATCTAAATTCATCATTCAGATATCTGGTCTAGAATCGAACGCGGGACAGTGCGTGTCAGATCGGTATGATTCCCACGCGGTCACGTGGATCGTCTAAATCGATAACATAGCAGCGGACCTGTGAACCTATAAGTATGAAATTTTGAACGGGTTTTTAGGGTCTTCTCATAGTTTGTAGCAAATTTGGCTGCCTGGTTATTTAACAACATTTTGGTCGACAGGACGACATGTTGGTGTTGTCTGTTATTGTTGCAATTATACCCTAACCACACATATATACTTACTTATAAAGATCTTGCATGATCCTCACTGCATCTGGTGTAAAATCCTCCAGTTGACATCTGTTGTGGAGTAACAGTAGGTGTGGATGACTCGGGCCTTTGTTTGGCATATCCAAGCTTTCTTGGTTCGCACTTAACACGGATGGGGCTGTGAGCGTTGGTTTTAACATTTCAGCTGTTTGAATGTACCTAAAAAAATATTTACAAGCAATAATCCACGATTCAGATTTTCAGGCATAATGATTCATTTTCATTACCATTTGCTCTGATATTCAGTACCAAACCCTCGGCAACACTCTATGAAGTTCAGTGCATTTGTTACCCGATCAAATATAATGTAAAAGTTGTTAATTTATCTATTTGGAAAATTAATGGCATTTTTAATTCTTAATAGTGTTTTGCTATTGTTTTGAAATCACATATTACATAATGTACAAATTAACAAAGGCTAAGGTAACGTAGTAGTAGTAGTCAACGAGCAGGCAGGGCACCTGATGCTAAAGTGTCACTAAGCCAATAGACATCAACCAATTTTGTATAGGGCGTGTGGCTTACCTCAAGTGAGTCGTAGATTCGTTGCTCATTCTAAGTAACTAAGTATCTAAGGTAGGTGTACTATGACTAGGCGCTATGACATGGGACTCTTCAAGTAAGGTGTAAAAGGAGCTCTCCTTCAAAGCCGGCGATGCATTGGCGACTCCTCTGGTGTTGTAAATGTCTATAGGCGACGGTGACCACTTTCTATCAGGTGGCCCGTCTGCCTTATGCCTTATTGCAAAAAAAACACGCGTCACCACATCATTTGAAATTGAACATAGTTGAATTACAAAAGTTAAGCTGTGGTACTGTAGAGTGCCAGAGTTCAACCGAATAAATCATAAAATGTTACATAAGGTACGTATAAAAGCTACCTTATAAAGTTATAATCTGCAAACCAATCCTGCACAGCTATAACAACGTGGCAAATTGATATCAAGTATGACGCAAGTTGAAGGCAGTCAACGGTGACAATGTTGGCAGTCCTCGAAGTAATAGGATTAGTGTTTGATTCCTCAATGAGAGACGGCGCCCACAACGCTTGGCAATCCAGGAGAATTACTCGATCATTAGTGACATACATATCTATACCTGAAATAGGAAAATATTTTAAGAAATTAATGCCACACTAGTAATAAATGAATTGATAACCATAGAGACAATAGTGCTGGGAAGAAGAAAACAATCATGTAACAATTTTTAGGTTTGTTTACAGTAAAAAAAGTTCTCGAAGGTATGTGTATAACTAAGGCCTAGATCTTTCTCATTCTGAGAGGAGACCCGTGCCCAGCAGTGGGACAGTAAAGGGTTGATGAAGAAGGTCTTCTGTAAGTGAAATTACTAGCGAAAACACTGTAATTGCTTTCATCACGGTTTCCTTGTAGCGTTGAACGGTTTTTCAAGGGAC
>DWOP01000198.1:0-10566 GCA_018251135.1 Cephise aelius
CCTGCCATCTATTGGCGAGTAGTAAATACTATTACAAACAATGTTGTAACATAGTATTTACTACTCGCCAATAGATGACAGGAAGAGCATGCATAGTTAAAACACCGAGCAAAGCTTGGTCATCCAGATACTGTTACATTACATGTTACGTTACAGCAGTCTGTACCCACCTTTAGATCTATTAATCAGTGAGTGTGTGTGAGAGGGTGTGATATGTCAACTATAATATGTTATGTGTCAAGATATTAAATTCATTAAATTTTACAAACGTAGCCTACATAATACATGAGGTATCAATTTGTATCGTTGGCGCTCGGGCTGAGAGTTCAGTAGTTTAGTGGATTACATTAGATGACACGAGATAATAGAGGTTCGTGAGCAGAATGACTCTACAAGTGTATAGTATTGTAGTATTGTGAACTCGCTCTTATTTCACAGGCAGTATGGCGCCCGCCGCCAGTACGCGGTTCTAATCGACAGACGCCGCCAGGCATCAATTTATATCCTGAAGCCGTGGCTCTATCTAAAGCTGTAGCTCTTTTCATTAAAGACAGCGACTGGAGCACTTACACCTTATTGTATGATGACGACCACGGTAAGTATCAGTCTGATTTCAATACAAGAGCATTGATTTATTAATGATACAAGTAAATCTGGAATGACACATGAGATTGACATAAACACTTATTGAGCTTTGGTATGAGTTTTACACGAAAACGAAGCGTTACAATAACTTTAATAGTAAGCGTATTCTTGTATACAAAACGATTGTTCATAAACTACAGCTAAGGGTGCTTGTCCTTGTTTTATATCTATACTAATAATATAAAGCTGAAGAGTTTGTTTGTTTGTTTGAAGGCGATAATCTCAGGAACTACTGGACCGATTTGAAAAAATATTTTACTGTAAGATAGTCCATTTATCGAGGAAGGCTTTAGGCTCAGGCGATGAATAGAAGAGGAGCACCAATAAAAATATTGCGAAAACAGCAAAATTTAGAGCTTTCCTTGTGTTTAACGCTTACTATAAAAGTTTTCGTGACATTTCCTTTTCGTGTGAAACTCATGCTAAGGGTACAGAAATGTCTTATAGCTGCTATGTAAACTATGAAACATATTCAATTATATGAGGCAATCGAACTTGGGCCAGACTTTTTAAGCCAGACTTCTAATTATATTAAGAGTTTGCTAAAACTTTTGCTATACCTATTACAAAATATAGTTTCAATAAATCTATTCAATCAAACTAATCGAAAGATATAGTTCAAATGTACTGAATAATAAAAGCTCTACTGCATAGCCATATCCGGATGTATATAAACTTTTTTTTTATTGTTTCCCTAGTCAAAAAGTTATAAGTCTGATTTTGCCAAAATGGCATTTTACATCAAAAAACATAAAAAAAATAGTTCTGCTTTGTAATCTATTGATACCATGGACCCCACGCTTTTCTTACAAAATTTATTTTTTGCTTTTTAGTTAAATTTTAACAAAAGCGTGTTTGTTAGATTTTTTTATATTATTTATATTTTATTTACTGTTTGTATGTTTGTTTATTTACTGCGTGTTTTTTTTTACTTTTTTTAACTATTATTATTTTTCTCTTTTTCGTTGGATTTTTCATAAAAGCCTTTTTTTTAGTTTTTTTTTATTTCATATTATTGTTTTGTCATCGATCCTTGATAAGTATGCAAAGTTTAAAATTAATCTGACGTTTCATAGTCGGTCAACATCGCGTTCAAAGATTCCGTTACATACATACATAGATACAACCGAAACTAATAAAAGCGTGTTACAAAACAGAGAACCATCGACGAGTTTAATCGGATTTCAAATATGTAAACTTTTGTGTATGAATTTTATTATAAAATGTACATAAAGTAAGTGAACATAAATTATTAAATAAATAAATATGGTTAAAAATATAGTAGTGGAAAGAGTGGTGAATCCAGTTTTATCTAAGGAAATACTGGGTGCCTAAACTCGTTTCAAGTACTCATACTTGTACTTAAACCAGTTTAGGCAGCCGTACATCATTATTTTACAATATTTTTCACTAGGAACACAATTTACATCGTCATTTTTGTGCTTAAAGTGATTTTTTTTTAGGTCTTATAAGGTTACAAGAGATATTAAAACATGCAACGGTGGACCATAAATGGTTAGTGCGAAGATTAAGGCCTGGTGAAGATAATCGGCCTTTATTAAAGTCTCTTAAGGCCACTGGAGCCACCAGGGTTGTCCTTGACTGCCCCGCCGACCGAGTCCTTGATTATCTACGGCAAGCAAATGAAGTTAAATTTTTCGAAGATTATATGGTAATTAATTAGTTTTTTTTACCAAGAAGCTTTTTAGCTGCTGTATAATGAAACACACACTTTACTCCGTAATATATTATCATTGTCTCGATATAAAAGCAATAGACATGAAGGTTCAATAGCAATACAAGATATTGTACCTTCGTACTTCACAGCACACAGCATAAGCTTACTGAATGCTGGCTGCAATCGTTCGTAAGTCCTTTTGCTGGGCACGGGTTTCTCCCCTGATCCAGGAAAGGCTTGGAGTATACCTCACGACGCTTCTCCAATACGGGGTGGTGAAGGAAGGTACAACCACTAACTCGTCATTGGTTTGGTGCTGAGAGACAGAGGGGAAAAATTAATAGCTCTCTTCACCCTTATGTTTCCTAATGTATGAATATTAAGCACTGAATAAGCTTACAACAACTTGTGCCGAATTGAGTCGCCTGTATCAAATAGCGAGGAGAGATAGCGAGGATAGAAAAAATCCGTATTAAAATTAAAAAAATATTCGAGGAATTTAATGTTTAAGGTGATTTGTACACTAACTTTAGTTTAATTACTTAGCGGTTCACAAATAAACAGAAAAACATCTTAAACTTATAACATCCCTCTTTTTAGTGGGGGGTTAAAAAAAAATTTGAATGTTAAGCCTTTTCTACTTTCAATTTTAGAGTTACGTACTAATGTCGCTAGATGCACATACGTTAGATCTCGAGGAATTGCGCTACGGTTTATCTAACGTGACGTGTTTGCGAATATTCGACCATTCCGATTCGACTACAAGATCGTATTTAGCTGATTGGCACACGAAAGGATTATCTTCTGGTGTAAAAATTCCAAAGGAAACGCATGAGATAACTGTAAGTATATTGAAATCTTGACGATGAAAACATAGTTTTCTCTAATTTCTTGTGTTTTGTGTCGTGTTTATTGTGTCGCATTTTGATTGTTTATAAGTAGTACCTATATTAATAGTGGAAACTTGATTGATATTTGGTATTTTTCTTTAGAATTACATAAATAGACCACTGTATTGTTCGTTTCTAAAATAAATTAATAACGTCATGGGCCTGAAAGTGAATGCGTACTTTTACGTAAATGAGTAATTAGATATTACTTTCGTCCTTTAGTAAACTAAACTAGGTTAGATTATACTACACCGCGTTAAATATCTTATAAAATACAGTATGATACTTATAATACACAACCTCCTGTGGTTTCAAATCTGGGTACAAGTTTTATCCCAAACGTTTTAGTAGTAAAAGTGTGAATTAGTAAAAGCTACACACATTTATATGTGTGAAAAACCTTAACATAAAAGTTTATTCACAATTTTTCTTCTCTATTAAAGCAAGAAATAAGTTACTAAGACGAACGTAGCTTTTAAGTTTTTAGGAGGCTAGGACGATTTTATGGTCTATTACCAGTGCGAAATCAGTGCGAATCGCTAGTACCTACATTATAAAATAAATTCGCATCCCGCGTGTCTGTCCCTCGCTTATGTTCTTTGAAATGTTTTTACTATCATTCAGATCATATCATGCAAGCGGTATATAAATATTATATAGGCATGTTTTATTTATAGAAAACGTAATATTAGGTTACTAAAAATTAATATACAATTTTGCACCCTTTTCTTTTTAATTCTGACTGAACTTTACGAGATTTAGTAAAACATTGTACTAAAGAATTGACATTAATACCTACATTGCAGGTCGATAGTAATATATATTAAATTTATCTCAGGTAGAAGCAGCGTTGGCCAGTGACGCAGCAAGACTTATAACTGATGGAGTGGAAAGCGTTCGAAAAGCATTCATAAGAGAAGATGAAACGGTTGAATGGGACCAACGGGACATTGGAGTGGAATTTACGAACCATTTGCTGACGGTAAAAATGCTCCTTAATGGCTATGCATTGTGTTTCAGTATTTTATGCTGAATATTTTAATGTTTTCCGGCCTCCTTTAATCACACTCCATATCCTTTGTTTAATAAATTGTTGAAAGAAGAATTTTGTTCATATCCTGTTCTTAGAAAATTTATTATGAAAATAAGGTTTAGTATTGCTTGGCTAAATGTAAAAAAACAAAACTTTATAATTTTACCTTGGATAAAATTCTTTATATTGTAAAATTCTTGATACATAGACAAAATTCACTATATAGATAAAATTTGGAGGGCAGTTTAGAGAACCTAAAAACTCTGAAAATACTAAATTACTAAAACTCATAATACACTTCAAAATGTATTGTACTTTTTTAGATATACATGGCATTTAAGAGTTAAGCGATCGTAAAAATAGCTTTATATTTTCATAGTATCGTTCAGCATTACAAACTTATTTCTGTTGGCGATAGAATAAAAAAGGCATATTAGATACATAAAATCTATAAATTAATACGTGAAACAAAATCTTACAAAAATTACGTGGGCGGACGAGTATGAAACTTAACTCAGTTAAAGTTTATACGGAGGAGTGCATACAAAGTTTTATTTTGAAATAATATAACATTAGAAATACATTTAATTACCAAAAAAAAACAGTATACATGTTAGTAACATGTATTTGGAATAGAATTGGATGCTTCGTTTTACACTCTCCGTTGTGACAAAAGCAAACACGTAATAGGAAGAGGAATGGCGAAACAGCATGATATATGTAATAATGTAGACCATAAACATAAAATTTTATGAATTACGGCGCAAGTGGGTCGCTAGTATAGTATAAAAACTAGTTAAAACAAATTGTTTCCTATATTTTACTTTCAGCATCCAATAACAGGAATAACGGGCAAAATTACATTAGATAACTCGACGGGAGAACGAACAAACTTTAATGTAGAAGTAATGGAGTTGTCTAACAGTGGATTTAACAGTATTGCAAAATGGAACGCTGAAACGGGCTTCCAATATGTACGATCACCAAACGAAGTTTCCAATATCTTGGCAGAAAAATGGCAAAACAAAACTTTTAGAGTCGTATCACGCACCGGAGCTCCGTATCTGATAAAGAAAGAACCCAAAGACGGCGAAGTATTGACTGGCAACGACCGATTTGAAGGATACTCAAAGGATTTGATACACGAAATATTGAAAGAAACATTGCACCTAAATTATGAGATAGAAATCGTACCCGGTAACGCATATGGCTCCTACAATAAGGACACCAAGAAATGGAATGGTCTTATCGGCCATCTCCTGGAGAGGGTTCGTTTGCCAACATATCTATTTTAAGATCATTAGAAGTATAAACAATATGTTATTGTTATTTATGTTTGCAGAAAGCAGACTTGGCCATTTGCGACTTAACTATAACTTATGAGCGAAGATCGACTGTAGATTTCACGACACCTTTTATGACCTTGGGCATCAGCATTTTGTATTCAAAACCAACGCCCCCGCCACCGGAACTATTCTCGTTTCTAAAACCCTTCTCTGTTGATGTTTGGATTTACATGGCCGCTGCTTACTTAATGGTTTCCTTATTGCTTCATATTTTAGCAAGGTGAGAGACAGTTAAATAACAAAGTTTTTGAATCAACTTTTAGTTGTTTTAAACCAACGCGTAGCAAATGTAATCATATTTCCCAACGGTGTCCGTACATATCTATTCAGCTCTTCATTTTCATCTATAACATGAAAGATAAAGCAAATTATCTATATCAAGTATATATTAAGGCAAATCAAGTATAAATAATATAGGTGCTAAGGTGTTTTTTTTTATTTACAGATTAGCTCCAAACGACTGGGAAAATCCGCATCCATGTGACAAATCACCAGAAGAGTTGGAAAACATTTGGCACATCAAAAATTCTTGTTGGCTTACAGTTGGTTCTATTATGACACAAGGTTCGGATATTTTACCAAAGTAAGAATTTTTTATAGTTCAACACTCTTGTCAAAACGGATTTTTGTTTCTGAAATATTTTACCCCATAGTTACTATACTATCTGAATGAAGTTATTGAATTCATAAGATTTTTCATCTGTTGCTAAACATATAAAGCAAACTAGACTTTTGCATATCTATTAAAGGTTTATTCTCTACATGAAGCGCACATATAATATTTTGAATCAGCAAATAATATATCTTGACAAATAATCGATGGATTCGATTCTTAAACAGTGTGGCTGCAAAAGTTACTAACTACCTGACATGTACCAATTATTTAAATATCTAAATGTTTAAGACTTGTATCTCTGAAAGTAACATTACAACAATTTATATCCTGCGTGTTTAGGCTATTATTCTAAGCCCAACTGTCTGTGTACTCTATTCTAGTTCTAGACATGAAATGTTTGTTCAGGGGCTATTCCACGAGATGGCTTTGCGGAATGTGGTGGTTTTTCGCGCTAATCATGTGTTCGTCTTATACTGCCAACTTGGCCGCTTTTCTTACCAATGCAGCAATGGATGACTCTATCAAGAGTGCGGAGGACTTGGCGTTGCAAACTAAAATAAAATATGGCACCGTGGAAGGCGGGTCGACCTCATCTTTTTTCAGGGTAAGTTTAGATTATATACCGTCCGGCATATTGCGGGAACCCACCTTATCAATCTGATACACAGAGCAGTCCAAGTCTGGTCCCTGGCAACGCAGACACGTAAACGATAAAAGACTTCTGCTCTACATATGGTTGTTTGATTACTCGCATTCGTGTATATCATACATCTTCATGACACCCATGACCAATGTGGGACCATAGATGACAATGTGTAAGCAACACATTGTCATCTATGGTAGCAAAATAATTGTAAATTTAAACTGAATTCAGTAATTGAGATACAAAGTTTTATTATATTTTATATATGATATAAAATGTATACTTGTAAACTTTTTTATTAAAAGTCATTGATATTCTAATATTATTCATATATTTTTCATAAGAGCACGGGACATAAGCAATATTTATGGATTCGGTGTAGATATATTTAAAGTTTTTATTCCGTTCAATTAATCTCATAGCGTTCAAACGTCTCTACCTATCAAAGAATGTGGATGGCAATGGAGTCAGCACGCCCGTCAGTCTTTGTCAAAAATAACGACGAAGGAGTAGAAAGGGTCCAGAAAAGTAAGAGAGCGTATGCATTCTTAATGGAATCAACTGCAATTGAATATCAATTGGAAAGGCACTGTGATTTGATGCAAGTGGGCGGATTACTAGACTCCAAGGGATACGGAATTGCTATGCCTTTTGGTATGTATATTTTAAATAGTTTCGTTTGGATTATTATATTTATTATAATCATTATTGACGACCCGCGTGACCGTGTGGCAACCATACCGGACTGACACGCTGAGGGTCCCAGGTTCGATTCCCGGCCAGTCAGAAATGTAAATGATGAATTTATAATTCTGCTCGGAGTCTGGGTGTTTGTGTAATTGTCTCTGTATGTGTCCATGGCACCCACGACGCAGGGAATCCTAGTGTGGGGCTGTGAGTGTGTAAGCGTTATTTTTATATATTATTTATTATTCAGTATCTATTAGTACTAGTAATCTAAAATAAGTTTATTCATTTCTGCACTTTTATATCCACGCTAAGGTTTTGTATCCTGTGTGTTCATATATTATATAGTACCCTTATTCACCATCTATAAGTCTGTTCAGTCAGAAATGGATTCAGGATTGATATCGTCATGAGATGAGGGTCGCTAACATGTTATATTGAAGTTTTCAGGATTTAAATGTCTACTCCAATCTATTTTTCTTATTTTTGTATTGATTCAAGTACACGTGGACTTAACCATAAAAATAACTTTTACAATGGATCTGCTTATTTCACACATTTCTTCCAGCAGACCCAGGACTGGAGATTCAATATGAGGGGCGAATTTAGCGTCTGATGATGAGTTCAAGCACTTTCCCAATATACAATACTTCGTAATTATTATAATTATTTTGAAACACCAGCGGACTTTGTCTTCTTCTATTCAACAATTGTCTGGAGGAGAGGTCTTGTGGATTCCAATGTAAAAACTTTTTCCAGCACTTTGTTAAGAAAGTATGAAAGTTGTTCATAATTTTCAGACTCGTCGTACCGCACAGCAGTGGACAACGCCGTGCTGAAACTTGCGGAGAGCGGAAAATTAGTGGAACTGAAAAATCGCTGGTGGCAAGCGCCAGAAGGTTCTGCTTGCGTTGTAAGTATCACTTATTCGTTTATTCACTTATTTACTTACTTATATACGTAACAATAATAACACATTAGAACAACGTAAAATAAACTTTCTCATACCCGTACATTTTTCTATTTCTTTGTTTTTTAATATATTTTTTTCTGGTCGGATCATAACTAAACTGGTTGGATTGTTTCTTGTAGTTCTCCATAATAACAGATACCTGTTATTTAAATATTTTATGTTTTATATAGGTACATAATATAATAGCCTATATAAAAAATAACATATATAATTTATTACTTAGCCTTATCATATAAATTCTACGTGAGAAACTAATCTAAACGAATTCTAAAATCGAGTAACCCATAAATTCTTTTTATCGGCAGTAAAATTTAATTGCATCTATACTCAGATTACTAAAGAGACTATATTTCCTTTGTGACTGTACCATGTGATCTAACTTTATTCACACGAGCTACGAAATTTAACAGTTTGGCGGAAGCACAAGTTTTAATCACAGAATCGGGAATGGTACTGTAATACATATTGGTTTCTGTTTTCGTACAAACTTTTTCATCGTGGTAACGCTAACGCTTGCTCACTAATTATGGCAAAGTGTGGCCTTAAAATTGCCTATAATACAAATAGTATTAAAATTGCGTTTGTATAACCTCTGCCGCTCAGCCGTAAAATGTAACAAGTATAGTGTTCCAACTTAATCTTGCCAGTCAAACAAGCAAGACATTCTATGGCAGAATTCGTACCTATTAAGAGGACACAGATTTTTTAGGAATTTGGCGTAGCAAACAATCATACAACCCTAATATTAAGGCAGCTCACGTCGCGAGTAACATCCATTCGCCACTTAGTCTCCGCAACATGTCATCACCAATGGTCACTACTCGCTAATTAAAGACGTGGCGCGCAACATCCACCGGTGACTGTGGTGGCTTTTGCGCGGAGCCTAACTTAATATTGGTACGTAAAAAATATTTCCTTTACAATATTAGCATTACCTAAGATCGTTACACAAACTTCAGATAAGCGCAAGCGACTTCCTTTGCGCACATTTATGTTTCGCAGCCATGATCTCCAATCTAAAAATACTTTCGTTTTAACCTTTCTGATTGTAGTCAGAAGAAGCAGGCGAGGAGGGTGCAAGTGCGGCCGAATTGGGTGTGGACAACGTTGGTGGCGTGTTTGTAGTGTTGGGAATTGGTTGTGGAATGGCAGCCGGGATGGGCGCTTTTGAGTTTCTGTGGCACGTCAGAGATGTCGCTATTGAGCAAAAAGTAGGTATAGAAAATTTTCATTTGTGTGAACTATAAAACTTTAAATTTGTGATCCAATATTAAGACAGTAGGTACCTAATGTACTGTATACCTACTGCGATGGTAATATGAAAATAATATCATTAATTTTTTAATTCTTAGATGACACAAGCAGAGGCTTTTTGGGCAGAATTAACATTTGCATTGAGTTTTTGGGAGACTGAAAAACCAGTTCAACACTCTCGACCTTCCTCCTCAGCATCAGGATCCAATGTGGCCTCGAGAGCATCGTCTGTACTTCGATCTGCTGCGGATCTGTTCCATTTAGGAGTTTTCAAATAATACAACAATTTCATAACCTACCTAATTAATGTTAATTTTAAGGTTATTAAGGTTGAAATCTATTTTTGCTTTTTAATATACATAAATATTTTTTTGATTTGTCTAAATATTACTATAAAACTCAAAAGATAACAAGATAATATAATATTAAAATAAAACATTTTTTTTTTTTGTTATTAGCATTTAGTCTAGCCATTTAGTTTAGTCTAGCTGCTTACAATCGTATTCTATTGCTCTTAATTTAATTTCACCAAAATTTTTAAACAAATCGTTGAATTAAGCGACGTGCAGTTGCTCTACAGACAAATGATAGTCTAATATCACTTTAACCCGTCGTCTGCCACTGAAGTCGTGATATTTCAATAAATCTCATCAAAATTAATAAAAGACGAGGCGGCCCGTAAAACAGATACGGCTCGGGACCTTGGGGGCTCGCGCAGTGGCGGCGGCGAGGCTGTGGACGGCGGGGCCGAACGCGGCGGGGCGGCCGGCCTGTGGAGCGTGGGCCGGGTGGGAGAAGCGC
>DWOP01000199.1:0-10564 GCA_018251135.1 Cephise aelius
AAACTCACTCAAACACAAATAGTCCTGCACTAGAATTCCCTGTGTCGTGAGTGCCATGGACACACACAAAGACAATCGTATAAACACGCAGACCCATAACAGTAATATAAATATCATCATTTAGATTTTTGCCGGGAATCGAACACGGGTCTCTCTACGTGTCAGTCCGACACGGTAACCGCTCGACCACGCGAATCTTCTGTAACTAATAAGTCATATAATGTGATAAGCTACATATATCTCTCGTGCTACATCTCTTTAAATTAAACATAGAGAAATTGCAGGAGTTAACTAGTAATAATATAAGGAACCAACATATATCCAAAGAGTAATTTATTCCTAAATAGTAATATAATTTATTCCTTTTTATAGCTCACGTAGTAGAGTCACATAACTTTTCCGTCAGAAAACCACCCTTTTGTGTTGCGGCCTATCGAATTTCTAACACCATACGTATACCCAATACGCATGATATATCGTAAGATCGTGTTTTGGTTATAGAATTTCCATAAACAGATATTGTTTTCCGTTTAAAGTTAAAAATAGCAGCAAAAATCTATCGTTACCTTGTCTAAAGCCAGACAAAAATTAAGATGTTTAAACTTTTAAATATCTCTTTACGTTTCCATAAACAAAAATTGTAGCTTCAGCACATAACTCCACGACTACATTGTTTCTTTACATTACCTTAGCATTGTTCGGAAGCAACAAACTTAAAACTTTGAGAAAGTTTCAGTTCAAGAATAGGCTTACTAAGGATTTCAAGTCACCAAACTTTTGTTGATTGAATCAAAATTGAATAAGTTAGGTACTCGTTTTATTGTATTGATGAGAAATATATTTTTTCTGCTATTGTGAATAATAAATATAGACAGATGAATGGATAGATGGGTGGATGGATGGATGGATGGATGATGGATGGATGGGGTGGATGGATGGATGGATAGATGGATAGATGGACAGATGGATAGGTGGATAGATGGATAGATGGATAGATGGTTAGGTGAATAGATGGATAGATAGATATGTAGATAGAAACCAATCTATACTTATAAATACAATGATGCTAAACAGTTTGAATCGGCTTATCTGTGAAACTACCGATCTGATTTGAAAAATTCTTATTTATTTATAAATTTTTGTGCACGTTAATAGAAAATAAGGGATACAAACATCGAAGAAAATTGTAGCAGTAATTCTTCTTGTATATGATAGCAACATTCATGAGGAAGGCTATAGGCTACATACTCCCTATTTAAATTAAAAGGGTAAAACTGCAGGGCTTAGCTAGTAGTTTATTAGAATCCTGAAAATTGAATAAAATGGGGAGTATATCAAAACATTGCAGTAATAAATTACGACTATTTTGTTTTTCAGTTTGAAAATCGATAGCGTTATTACTTAAATTTTGTTTTCCATTATAGAGTGTACCGACGTGTTATTTCAAATGTAACACAACATAACGGGATTTTTCTCAATAAATAAATGAGGAAAATATTAGATTTTTTTGTACAAATATAATAAAGCTAAAGAGTTTCTTTGTTTCTTTGTTTGAACGAGCTAATCTCGTATTTTAAAAAATCTTTTAACACATGGTGGCCACATTTATGGTGGATGAGCATTGATAATCCAGTGGTTAAGATTCCGGTCTCTCTCTCGCACCATGGTCTGAGTTTCAAACCCGACGCACCTCTGGTGTTTTCTAAGTTATGTGCGTATTATAAATTAATTATCACTTGCTTTAACGGTGAAGGAAAACATCGTGAGGAAACCTGCCTAAGAATTTTATAAAAAATAATCTTAAAGGTCTACTTATCCGCACTTGGCCAGCAGCTAGCGGACTAACGCCTAGATCCTTCTTTTACTGAGAGAAAACTCGTGCCCAGTAGTGGGACAGTAAAGGGTTGATAGTGATGGTGGTGGTCGCCACATTCATGGGGGAATTGTCGACAAATTTCATTATTTGTTAAAGTGGGACATTAGAAATTTACATGAAATAAAAGAAACAACGTAAACATCCAATGCTTCTGAAGTAAGTACCTATAGAATCGAACAATTTCATATTTGATTCCATTTGTCTGAATTGGGTTAATAAGGCAGGCGCCATGGCGACGTATGGTGAAGTTTGTTGAATCATTGCGGCATCCGAATGCAACTAAATGAATTAACTTGAACTTAACATCAACAATCCTTTAATCACCAACCGCTATACACGGTTTTCTTCACCGATACACATTTTACAATTATTAGCAATTTTTTTTAATGATCTAAGAATTGAACCCTTGCAATCCGATACGGGCGATTCAATTCGGGTCAAGTTGTTGTAGCTTATTGAGCCCTTAAGATTCATCTGAGGAACCGTAAGGGTGGAGTAAATTATTAATTTTTCTTCGGGCTCTTCATAAGACTCATGACGAGGTAGCCTTCCTTATGAATATGGCCACCATCTATAAAAATAATGTTTCCAATCCAACCGGCATTACCAGATATTAGCGGGTTCATACAAACAAACTCTTCAGCATTATAATATTAGATATAGAATTAAAACTATATAGATTAGAATTATATAGAAATTGCAATAATACTTGCTGACCCGGCGGATTTCGTACCATATTAAAATTAAATAACGAAATAATTAGTGCGAGTATAAATTGAGATATAAATTGTCCTATCTTACAAGTTGGATCAAACTGCACACTATGTGCAAAATTTGATTAAAATCGGTTCAGTAGTTCAGGTGTCCATCGCGGACAAACAACGTGACACGTAATTTATATATATTAAGATTAACTTCCTACGCGCACACACGCACGCAAATACACACGCACACATACATAAACGCGAGGTTTCCTTCTCAGTGTGACTTTTTAGCAATTTCTCCCAAGTCTAGTTTTACACTTACTTGTGCAAAACCGAAAGCTCTTCCATACATACGCGTAATCCACTTAAAACGTTGTATGTAACTTATAATACAATCTTACAAGCATCTGCCGACCGAAGTCTGATATCAAGTGCGGCGCGGATTACCACAAGATAATGCAAGAACCAATATTGACAGACGGAAAGATGCGTACGTGGGAATTGAGCAGCTTGATGGGTTCATTTCGCAAAGACTAAGATGTAGACGGGCCATCACACTGAAAATCTGTATATTATAATAATACGTGAAGGCGCAACCCCGGCTGGGACGAGTGCGTGGCCTACACCGTGCCGCTCATCCGCGAGATGCACTGCCGCATCCTCGAGCCCACCGAGTTCTCGCCCACGCAGTAGGACGTCGTTAGCATGCCACGCCGCGTCAAACTTTATGGCCTCTCGTACACGTACGTAACGACAATCGAGCGGACATAAAGTTTGGCGAGGTACATACTATGGTCGTTATAACTTTGCTGATCTAAACTTAACATGAGGTGTCCAAAAGCCAATGAGAAAATAAATTTCTCGTGATTTTTTAAACTCGTGTAACTCAACTTTAATCAGAACCTATCAATTAATCTGTTAATCAAAAAACGAGATAGAACGCATCGTGCTTGCAGCAGTAAGTGTACTCTTCTATCAGTCAGTGTCGCAGTCTAAATTGCACGCACTAAACGCACTCGTTACTAACCTTGTAACGAGTGCGTTTCAGAAAACGCGAATCTGACAATATTTTACTCACTTACTTGACTATATTTCTTCCGGGAGACTACTGTAATTCCGGGATTTTCCCTTATTTGATCTTTGAAAATTGGAGTCTCCCGGACACCGGGACATTTCTTCCAGAATTACAGCTTGTTCGAAAATAGTAACATTTTCATGGTTTTCTGGTATAATTTTGTACTACAAAATCGTAACTGTTTTTACTCTACGCTACGCTACACAGCCAGTTAGGCACTGAAGAGGTGGTATAATAAATAGCCCTAGCAATATTTTATCAGTTTTCTGCAATGATAATATATTTTTAACCCATTGCCGTATATGAAATAGACATATGCTGGAGAAATGGCTACAGTAAGAAGTCAATATTTATTAAAATTGGGCTGGTCCTCAACGTTACACTGTCCTGATAGGCAAAGTTATAATGTCTATGCTACACACACTCGTTGCTATCAATGAGGTAAGTCCCCTCACGGATTTTGAATCCTTCAAACTAAGTTACGGAGCTGTATAAAATCTCTTTGGTTAGCAAATACTCATGTGGTGAAATCCACAGTATTGTCCCCTGACATGATCTCACATGTACAACCTATCTCCATCAATATTTCTAGAAATCTCGTGACGGGACTTGCAACGAGTTTGTTAGCGTTTTGTCAATGCTTTCGGAGTAACTTAAATGCGTCGGGTCGAGAACTGGACTCGAATTTGATGTAAATGTCCATTTGCAAGACAATTTTTTCTACCAACTATCCAACAACCTGCCTTCTCCTTACCGACCTATTTACCTATGTCGAATATATCCTTTATAAAACGCAAAAGTAATCAAATAATTACTAATGATAGTCGAAAAATTTGCAAACGTTTGTGGACATATTGTTAAGTTACGTTACTTAAGGGTACCTACCGTATTCTGGCATGAATTAATTTAAGGCATATATCTTTTAAGATGCAATGCCTTCTAATTTACATAAAACTTGGATTATCCATATACAATCACCCTTATTTAATGCTGCATTAACTGTAATACCTTACCTTGAATAACCATTATTGTACCAAAAATACACTGCCTTTAGAATTGTTAATGTAACGGATATACTGTGCTAATTAGTGGATAATATATTATTATAGATATGTTAATATAACTATTCTGTCTGGTTTAGTATAGCTTCATTTATTAAAAATAGAATATATATATTTTGTATAGAAATGAACTTTCAAACCGTACTAAGCTCAGGTGCCTTCATAATTGCGAGAAACTTAGTTTAGGAATGACATAGAGCAATAATTTGTTGGATAGGTATTTCTGAAGTATTGATAAAACGTTTACAGATCACAGCGTATAGCCAACACATTTTCGCTGGTGCTAATCGCAGCAGTATAATAGGTTAAGGATCGAAAAATGTCTTTCAATTAATATTATCAGCAGATATTACGGAAACAAAATATATATTTTTATGATGAATATAAAAGTATAATAGATCCGATAAAATAATGAGCACAGTCCGCTCAATGTATCGCAAATCATAAGATAATATTATTCGCGGTTTTTATTTACCTGTTAGTTTCAATTTTGATGTAATAAAGTAGGTAAGTATATTATAAAAAGGGATTAAGCGTGAATAGTTTAGGCAAATATTTCGATGTTTTAAGCTGTAACAATACCGAAAGCAATATAATAACATGTACAAATTGAAACAATTAGACAGTTGGGTTTATGGAACATTTATTATTTTAAGAAAGGTTTTTTACGAATAGGCGTTTGTGAAGAGGTTCACAAGCTTTTATATCGACAATGGTAGTGAGAATTAAAACAGCTCATCCATGAATGCACCAAATTATATAAAATATTTTTAAATAGCTTTATGGGCATCTGGTACAAACCGTAGTTAATCATCTGTAATTAGTTAACAAATTTAGCTTGCTTGTTATAACTCACGTAATTTAAAATCGCATTTAACAAAACGATCGACCATTTCTTTCGAAATGATACTTCACACTATACAGCTGTGGATCCGGATAGTAAATTTTTAAACAAATTAATTAAAATATATTCCCCGTTGTGTTTATTTTTTTTTATTTAAATAAGGTGTTATGAATCTAGAGAGACGGTGTAAGTTTTCATACGCAGCTATTTTTACATACGCATTTTATTTTGATAATAATGTCGCAATTTTTTACTGCAAGTCTTATTTTTGTAATAAATTTATTTTGGGACATTTTCCATTTAAAGGATGCGAGATCACTGGAACAATGGTATGGTCAAGTCCCTAAAACTGAACGCTGAATTAAAATGTATGGTATGATGAATAATGCAGACAAATCCAGACGAGATTGGATTCTTATTGTCTTTAGAAAGAAGTCTATTTTTTGGGGGGGAAATTCTTGCCAAGGTTTATGTTCCAGTGGTTTTTGTTACTTGATATAAGTCCTACGGATGAATCATAAATACATACTTTTTAGATAATCTATTATTACTTATATTAACAAAACGCATTTTGAGTAGTATAGAGCATGTTCTATAAAGTTATTGTAGCATTTAATAAAATGAAATAAAACTAATTTATAAATGAGTAGGTACGTAGTATAAATATTGTTCTTTTGTAATTAATTTATCATTATACTTAACAATTTTATTATTATTTAAGCACAACAATGAAAATGTTTAAGTACTATCTGGATTTTCAGAACATTGAATTGAAATACTTGTTAAGTTGCCGTTAAGAATAAATTTTATAAACTGCTCTGTTCTAGTATCATTTTACAAACCTTCCAATAACTATTATATGGTTTTACTAATTCATTCCCTAAGAGTATAAAACAGGGGATTAAAATTGTTACATTTTAGATCATGGCTCGTAAGATGTAGCCAGTCATTTTTTATTTGCCCCTCGCTCCCAGTTCAACGGCCTGTGGGCTCTTTTTACCTAGGTAATTCTTATTGGGCCATTGCTCCTGATGTTGACCTGCGCCTGAGGCAAAAGGAGAAGATGGGTGTGACAGTCAAATCAGTCTTTGTTAAAGTTGGCTTAAAAGCTTCGTCCTCTAGATGATCAGGGGCGAGCAAGTTCCGGAGCTCCCGAGGGCGCAGGAGGTTGTCAGAAGAAACAGTGTATGGGGGTGCGAAGCCCCTCGGGTAGACGTATGCGCCACTATCGCGAACGAATATGCTCTCCGACAAGGACCGCATAAATTAATCTATGCTATACCTACAGGCCGCGCGGCACCACGTCAGATTGTCTTGTCGTATGAAATCGATTCCCGGTAGCCTGGTAAATGCACCGCGGCATCTAATTTGGGTGCATCATTGAGGCCCTCTAATCCCATCGAAAGGTAAACTCCACTCCCGAAATTTTTAAAGGCTTGTTTATCACCATATCCGAGTAGGTAGATATGAACATAGTATTGAAATCCCCTTATTGCCCTATAACAAACTATAATTCCAGTCATACTATGCAGTGTGTGGATATTGCTTATTTGTACCACGGGCAATAAGCGGTTATAGGTTCGGATCCAGCCAGGCACCTTAATCACAAATTTAGATTTCTATTGAATAAATTCAATAATTTAATCATTTTAATATTATATAAATTTCTTTGTAGAAAGCGTTCTTAACTACTGTTCATATGAGAGAAACAGCAGAGTAACCATTTTGTTCTCCTTGAAGGGTTGCAATAGCTACATCGCAAGCTGCTAGAAATTTCTATAAAGGATTCAATGAAATACACATTTAGAGTTGCTTTCTATTTTATTTATTTTCAGTTTGATTTTTTCATTAATAAGATTATATTACAATATAATAATTAATGATAATAATTATTAAAACTACAAGTCGATTGTGTTATTTAAATATATAACAAAAAAAAATAAAAAGAAAACAACAACGGCGCGAGAGGCGCCGCCGGCCTGTCGCCAGGGCTATACAATGGTAAAATATAAAAAGAAATATTTAGTTACAATGTACATAATACGTGATCGCTAACTACGAGTTTGGTACTTCTATGTTATCATTATTTCGTCGGTATCGACACGACAGGTGTGACGGTCTAACACTAATAGCAAACTGGTGGGTGATTTGGAACGGGAAGAGTTGCGCCTACGCACTATGCTCGTACCTTAGCCAGTGCAGTTATACATTTGGTTTTCGTATTGTTATAATACTAATCATTCGTTATTATATAATCATAAGTTAACCTGCACGGCGGTCAGGCAGAGGGACTACAACAGCGAAAGCTACGCGCCTAACTTTAAGTACCGACCATCTAACGCAGCGAAGCGAAGTTACAGCTTACGATTCAATTCCATTGTGCTTCGATCCAGATATTGCTTTGACCTTCGTAGATTGCAGCAGTGGTACACTTGATATAGTATGCGAAAGGTTATTAACACATTAATATGTACAAAAAGATATTATGATCAGTAATTCAATATGCACAGTAGAGACTTTTATCTAGACACTTTTTTTATAATATATACAAATAGATTTTCGTAAATCACATTAATTCATACTATATAAACTCGATACCAAAAATAAACATAACTCCAATAATAAATTGCAACTTACATTAAATGTAAAAAATATAAATAAAACCAAAACTGTCTGCCACCGCTGCGCTCTCTCACATTGGTCCAAGTTAACGAACAGTACAGACTAGATGTCGAGTCTAGTTAGGCTGTGTCTAGAGATTATTGTCATTTTCTTGGTCAGTTCAGGAGGATAGTGTGGAGGCTACTTTATAACCGCGGTACGGTCGCCGCACGTCCGCCGTATTAGCAAACATAAGCATTAAATATTGTTACAGTACTATTTTGAACATTTCATAACGGGCATGCGACGTCCCGCGCCGGGGTCTGTGTAAAAACAGTTAAAACTCTCGTCCAACAATTTATATAACTTTACAACTATTACACTTAGGTGTCTCGAAATTTGACATACCTAAATAAACCACTAACAGACTCAAATAATACAAAATAATAATAAACGATCACATCGTGTGATGCTTACAAGCAATGTGATATAGGAAGATAATAATTATGATCATTAAAATAATTAATTTTAAAAAATAGCATTAACTAAATTTGGATTTTTATGACTAAAATCGGCATTGAATTAAATAATATGTAATCGTCTATACATATATGACTGGTAAGCTTAGTTGATAATACAATAATGTATTAGAACACTAAATAAAGAAAATAGCACATTGTCGGCTCCGCGGGGAGCTCGCGTCCTACTCGCGCTTCCGCACTCGCACCTTACAAAAGTAACAAACTATGTATATAGTTAATTATATATTATTGTTCTGTATGTACACGGCGCCGCCGCCCGCCGCCCTGCTCGCTCCTGTCATATTTATACTTCCTTATATTTACAAAACAATTGGCAGTTGGTTACACAATACTCGTTATGCAGCACCTGCTTTTGTTATGATTTAGTAAAGCGCGTTACATACATACGTATAATAATAATATTATATAATAATAATAGTAATAATAATCCTAAAAACCACCTAACGCAAGCATAATTTTGTCGCATTGGTACTAAAAACTTTTAACATCTAATATAAAATCAATTCTAGGCCACAAACAAATACGATCAGTCCGCTTGTTAAAAAATTCAACATACAATAATATAATAATAATGCAAAAATTGCTCCTAAAGTAAAAACTAATGATATGAATATTAGAATTTTGACTATCTAATGTTATAAATAATATAATAATATATTTGTGTCCAACAGTGAGGGCGCGGCGGCCGGCTCCCTCCCCATGCCCGTTGTCAAACATCATAAGCGTACACTTTGAGGATCAAAACGTCCCGGTTACACTACAAAGTTTACCTTACAATACCATTTGACGCGTCGGTACACGCTTCTTCACTCGGAATTTTTTCGATCTTGAATAATTTGATAGAGTATCAAGATGAAAAATTTGCTAAAACCACTATAGACTTACAACAGACTACATATCATACAAGAGTAGATCAAGAATTCAAGAGTACTATAGATTTTTAGTTTTAAACATGCTCTCTACTTGACCTTGCTCTATTGCATTAGTGGTAGACGCACCGCTAACTGTTGGACGGCCGATTGTTATTCCTAATTTAACGTATTGATGTTTTCTTTACAAATACCCATATGTATTTTTTTTTCAAATCAAGGTTTTCAAGCAATTAAACTTTTACATTAGATGCGCACTTAAATACGTCTAATTCAAGAGAGCAAAGTCGTTTCGTGATTAAAATTCTAAGTAAAAGCGTCTCATGCTCACGTCAGTGAAATATTATTAACTCACACACCACGCTATCGGCACACAGTCTCTCATATCGCCTCTTCAACACACAAACATCTCTCGGACATGCAACAGTGTGTTTAAGACATTCGGCTCCAATAATCAGACACTAAAATTAACAGCAATAGTTTATTTTAATATTTTCACAATCATAATAATGTCAGCATACTCAAACGGTCCGTGTAACGAACGCAACTGTATTAATATTTTACAATCTATACACATAAATAGATACGTAAAACTGAATTACTAACGTCGAGACAAAAATGAACTTTCCATACTATGGTACAGTATTTTTAATCCTTAATTATCTTCATGTACATTTTGTATGTAACACCGCACACAACAGGCGCTCTGCATGCACCTGTCTTTGCATGTATCGATCAGTTCTAACCGTATGTTTGGGAAAACATAAGTGTTTTTAAATATATCACTGAAAAGTTTTATAGACGACGCAAGTCACGTAAAACAGTTACTTTCGGTACATAGCGCTATACACTAGCCTTGACTCATTCTCCATGGTACAACTATTGTATATTTATATTCACTATGAGGTATAATTGTATAGTCGCCGTAATTTAGACTTCTTTACTTATCGCTATAACGTTTCAAACAATGCTACTAAAGCAATAATACTTTT
>DWOP01000200.1:0-10550 GCA_018251135.1 Cephise aelius
GTTCTAGATAGATTTGATAAATAGTTACTAATCTACGTGGGTAAAACCTTAAATTATTTTGAGCGACACTTGATTTAATATGCACATAAAATCTACCTATTTTATAAACTGCCGTCCTTTAATAATTAAAACGCTTGATGCATTCACATATCAATTTTACTGATTCAACCGATGTAATAGTTTATTAGTAAATTAAGCACAGAGAGAACAACAGCATTAAAAATAAATAATCAAAACAATTCGTATTTTTATATTATGTACCTATATAGTTACAGAGAGAAACAATGGTTTTACTATAAGCTACAAGTTTTCAAGAATACGCAAAAGAACCACAATTTGCAAGATCACGCAAAATAACTCTGTATGTTTTAAGTTACGAACAAAGTCAGTCTCTAATATCCATGTTTTTCAATCGCACTTTGTCCAGAGCATGATCTGTGTTGGTATACTAACGGTAATAAAAACAAAATAGGTACTGGCGCGGAAGTGGGGCGGTCGGTTACCCGTGTAAATGGCGCATTCGTCGTAGGTGGCGGAGGGTTCCCATTTCAACGCCGTTCTACACTCGTTGCTAGAAAATACAAATATCCAACTCCATCGTTAACCTTATTCCTGCCAAGCATTCAACTAGAGGTGTTCGAGTTTTGAAGAGAAGAAAAGAAATCGAAAAAGAAGTATGGAATATTTTAACGCCAAAATAAACATCACTTGTAAGTTCTTGCTGTAAAGTTGAGCATTTAATAACATAAATATGGGAAATCTTTTGCGAAATGCACGAACAATTCAGCAGCAATAACTGTAGTAACGCTCACTCAGCATCGGTACAGCTGCGACTTTGCCGCAGTAATTTACAATGCTGTAGAATACTCATCGCGCTTTCTCTGAACAATATGTATGTAGCGCTACAAGTTCCGCAGTCATCTTGAACTGTCATCAGGATTTATTTGTACGTGTAACACGAGTGTACTCTCGTAATGTCACCGAGTTAACCGTGGTTGTATGTAGGCCAGTACATAGGTGTCAATGTTTGTCGGTCGCCGGGGCCGTCCCAATGGCATTGACGTCGTGTGAACGGTCACGTCCAGAAAAATGCGGCGCAAGTAGCCAATTAACGTGCGGGGATAGTGTGGGGCCGGCGTCTCGGCGCCTCTATAAATATCCCGATTCGATGTACCGCGACTACCGCTCGGGATCCGCCGCAGCCGCGACGCCGCCGTCCCCACCCGGCACCGATCGACGCAATAATATAAAGACAAGACATAAATCTCCACATCAAAATCGTGACGTCACGTGTTGATACATCAGCCCACGTACCAGTTTATTATCGAGACTTCGGTTTCGCAAGACATTTCCAACAATCACGAATCATGTTTATGAGACGTTTCAATATCGTTTGGATTCATAATATAACTATGATATCAAGATTTTATTGATCTGTTAAATATTTAAGGCCACTAATAAACTCTGTTGTCACTAAGCGACTAGAGTTATTTTGTGTTTACGTTAATGACCAATTCGAATCTCCACGGCACGAGAAGATAATGCAACACGGTCTATAAATATCGTCCAAAAACCGTTCGTTCCAAACTAGTATCTTCTAAACGATGGTAGAGTGGTTCAACACGACTTCAAGCTGAGCCGTCACCGCATCCCGGAAGCGCGGTGTGTCCCAGGGACGGCGGCACTCGTCATCGGTGGTGCACGCGCGGAGCGAGCGGAGATGCCGCGAGTGATCGCGCTATTTTGGTCTACTCACCAGTTGAATAACCTCCAATCAACTATTCGCACTTAGTTCGCCTACGAATCCTACAAATATACCCTAGTTTTCACTATTAAATGTTCTTATTTTGACGAAACGTGTTAGTAAAGATACAAACCAGAACCTAAAACTGACTCTCCTAGAACTCTATCGTTATAAATATTATTGTTCGAGGCTTATTAATTTAATTAGATTCAGTTAGCAATATGCCGGGCTCATCTTATAATATTGTTATAATGACGAGTCCGAAATATAGTGAATGTTACTGAATGTTACAAAAAAAAACAACCACACGCCTATTTCTGTCATATAACAGCAGTGTTATGCGATGTTGCGTTCTGGTTTGAACGGAGTAGCAAGACCGAATAAGTCACACGAGAGGACTTTCGACCTAGTCCTAAAAGGTAGGAACAACCTACCTGTACAGATCTCGGTTGCGAACGCGATCTCGTTTAGGGTTGATTGCGAGTATCAGATGGACTGCATGCTCATTTACTACTTCAATTCTATAAAAAAACATCTAACCTCGATCGGTCATGTACGACGGAATTTATTGATGTAGTCGCTTATGACCGTTGTGTGAACTACATTGAAATGACGCACGCAGTTGTATGCATATTTTTGTCGTAAAAACTTTATAATTTGGCAAAGAGTCTAAGACTTGGAACCGATGAATGTATCAGAAATAAAACAATTCCACACTGCTGACTCAACTCTACATAATGCCTTAAATTATGATTGTAAACTAAATTTAGTTTGGCTTACTAAATTTAGTTAGTATTCTTTTAACACATGAATGTAAATGTAACAAACGTAATCAATTTATACGTGAAAAGGAAAATTGGTACACCTTTTCAACCATATTGTGCTCACGAAGGATTTTAATATTTGTCTCAGTGTTTGTATGGATGAGAAATGCAAAAAGATAAAATATATACATATATATGTGTTACAAACATTCATACGTTCAATTTATAACAATAGGATTACGAGTACTGCCAACGTATCCGTGATATATTCTTAGACAAAAGTATCTCAATTATGTTGAAACTTAATTTCTTTACGAATTATGGTCAAGTTTTGACCGCTAGCAAATTAAATTGTCATCTAATATAATACATTTATTAATTGATTTGATTGAGCATCAATCGACGGGGGAGATTGTAAGAAAATGCACAACATTTTACTTCGATGTATGCGACGCGCTTACTCGTTAGAGTACTACCAATACAAAATCAACAACTCGCAGTCTCCGAATGATTTGGCAACCGACACAAAATTACAGTAAACAAATGCTTAAAATCAGTCCAAATGAGCTGAGTGACTTGATCACTTGACCGAGGCGGCCGTCATTTTGAAATGTGCGGAATTTACACAAAGATTCCTGTTCCTATAGTGTTTAATAACAGTGTGCAAGGACAAACATGTATTCAGAAAAACAATATTATAATTATGTTAGTGTTAGCCTGGACAAGAGAACAGGCTCAGATACGCACGTATAATAATTACCGTTTTTATTACAGATATTTGCAGTTAATTTTACGAATATATATACATTTTTGTATACCTACTGAATAAACGAGCAGTTCAGGCTTCTATATTTGAAGGTCTTAAAATAAACTCAAAGGACTTTTACAAAGAAAACTAAAAACAATTGTTCTGTTAGAACAGAAATTTTTAAACTAGTCTTATCAATTCTGAAGCTGTACAGTTTTGATTGGCACACGGCCAATCCGACGAGTAGCAATAATGAGCATAATTAATAGTTGAAACCGTTCATACATGTATACGCCTAGAAATATAATTCGTCAGACGCCGAATTAACAAACGCTGATATCTGACTGGAACATATTTAGTATTCTAAATCAGGGTACGGCAACATAATGACAACACCAGTGAAAAACAATCGGCCGCCATAAAGAGTTCCATTGTCAATATGAACATTGAAATTACGAGAAGTAAAGATACTCAAGCGACTGTAAACATGTAAAAATATCCTCTAAATTTTAAATATTACCAGATTGATATTCAAATCATTTTTGATCAAAAATCTTTGAAAAATGTTCTAGTAATCTTTATTTGGGCCAATTTTCGTTAACATAATTATACTTACCTCACGAGTTTTGAAAAATTTACTAAAAACTATATTTAGCAATTTTCTTTTATTTCTTAGTAGAAGTAAATTATTAAGCAAAATTCATATGTTCTAAAATGACTACGCCAATAAAAGTTTTAGTCAAGACACTGATATATATAAAACCGTAAGTAGCTATCGCATTATTCGAACGTGACTTATCGCGCATAGAATTTTACATGGGTTATTGTTTAAATTATTAAATACTATTATAGTACTTAAATAAAATATTATAATATAAAACTTAAGTTGTTCGATTAAATATGTTACATTAAATTACTCATTTGTCGCCATAATAGGTATTCTAACCGAAATCTAGTGAACCCCAATTGGCTGCAATCCTATTTGTGTCCCACTGCTGGGTACAGCTCTCTTCCCAAAACCGATGAAGGCCTAGAATATACTTCACCACGCTGCTCTAATGCGGGTTGGTATACGAGTTGGTGGCCAACCGGTGTCGGAAGTTTTCAAACCGCCGAATCCGAATCATGGTGATTATGGTGAGATGGATGACCTGCTGACCGCGCCCGACATTGCTTTACTTTGTAGATCAATTACGATTTATGCTAACTGCGAGGCCATGCGCGATTCACCCCCAATTAAAACCGTTTTTTTTTTTCATTTTATTTAGATAACTGATATAATTGAGTTAAATTAATAATTAGATATTAAAATAGAGGAAAAACGTAGCTTAGTACGAACTGTACAATATATTACACTAATCTTTCTGTCTTCTCTTAATTTTGTTAATAAATGAACAGGGTAGTTCAGAATAAAGAGCAAACATAAAATCATTAAACACAACAGTCACATCGCACCATTGTATACTTTTACTGCGTTTTACATTTACTGCGTTTTCATTGAGCGCTTCTCGTATCTCATATCTATTGGCTACAATAATCGTAATCGTGCCAAAGATTTTAGCTTTTTCGATCTGTACTGCATTCCGAATGCTGACGGTCTAGTGCATTGACTTGAGACCGAAACCGAATCGCAATGAGGAAATCCGTGAAATTGTAACCGGTAAACAAGCCACCAACGCTAATCTGTTGGGTGTTATTCAGTACTCGAATTGTGGCTCCACCGCTGTAAGGCTGCGGACACGAGACTGCGACTCTGCGGCTCTGCGACTCTACGATTATACGACTTAACGCTACATAGAAGGTGGTTGTTTATCCAAGTAAACCGTCTAAAGTTCATTCATACAACCATATACTACAATATTATGAGAATAAATATTGATTACGTTTCCAAAATTATTCCAACAATGACATTTTTTTCCCTCTGTTGCATTACATCCTAACTGTTTAATTCAAGTTAAATTCCGTTAACAAAAATATCATAAATTTGTTAACTTTGAAAATATACGTATAAAAATATTCAAGAAAACAAAACAAATTTCAATACTAGCTTATTTATATGAATTTGAATAAGAACGATTGCACGGTACAACAGAGGTTCCCATTATTTAACTAGCTGAGCCTCGAGATTTTACTGCACATTAAAATTTAAAGAGTTGTAGCCTATATATAGCCTTCCTCTTGAATATGGCTATTTAAAGAGTTGTAGAGATAGGGCAGATGGGCTACCGGATAGAAAGTAGTTACCTTCGTCTATGGACACTTGCCAGACCGGACCAGAGGAGTTACCATGCAGGCTTTGGAGAAGAGCTCTTTTTACACCTTTCTAAAAGAGCCCCATGTCATAACGATCCGGGATTATCTCGGGAGGAAGTTCATTCCACATCTTGCAAGTTGCAGACATTAGCGCAACATACAAATAAACAAACTCTTTAGTTTTTTAACATATTAGTATAGATAAAGGAATCTGCTCACTACACTGTATAATATCATGACTGTGCTAAGATTTTTTTTGTATTGCTAACCATGAGACTATACCCACTACACCGTTCCATCACCGACTCACACTGTCGCGTGCCTTGGATGGAAAATCAACAAGAGAGTATAGCATCAGCAAACGAAACGCTGTGGATAGTTCAAGAGAGCACAGTAGTCCGTGTCGTGTTTCATTCGCCTGATACGTTTCTAGCACTGTCGTGGTACAAAGCGGTGTATTGGGCAGATTTCTGAAGACGAAAATATGTTCACATATTACGCGCTCACTGGCATCTATGACGAACATTACTGGGATAATGCAGAAAATTATTTACTTAGTGCGGCCACGACCTAAGTTCACGGAAATAACATTAAACACGGTTTCATACGGCGCGTGGGATATTATACCTTGTGGGTCAGGTAAATACATAATGTTGTTCCCACTATTTCTAGTATGTTTTATAGGAAACTTTAGCATCTATCTAATAGACTCGTAAAAGATTTATTTACCTATAAATAATTTCATTTCCATTTGATTTTGAACAGTATTTTTATTTGTATTAAAAATATTTTAAATATTCCTTTATTATGGGGATATTGTTGAGGATATTGAGAACAAACGTCAAGTTGATAGAATGAATTAGGATGAAGCGAACCGCCGTAACCATTTTCGTACCGGCCTGTCGTCGTGTCCATAATGTAGTTCAAGACTCAGCATTGGCTTTTGTGTACTATAGCCAAATGAGAAAAAATCGAAAACTTAGATAAAATCTGAGTACGATTCGCACAAGTTCGTAACATCATCAAAGCTGTTTCTGCCGCAAAGCTCTTGTTTTATAACAATTTTCATTTCTATTTCGCATAGTCCCATTACTAACATATGATAACCAACCAATACTTTCATTACTACACCACTACCGAATTTTTACTTAACTTCACTCGCAAAATTTTGGTATCGCCTTTTTGAAGTTCTTTGTGTGTTTTGTATATTAATTATTAAATCATGATTCCCATCCATTAAATTCTGTGTTGTAACATGTTTACCAGGTAGTAGAACCTGCATACGGTTCGCCCGAGACCGTACCACCGCTATACTCATATCCGCTGCATAGCAGTTGTTTTATGGCAATCTGTGTTTCACTTACGAGGGTGTGGTTGCAAGCCACACACATACATGAAGCGACCATGTCAGCTCTCAGAAGTAGCAATGCATTTGTGACTGACTTCGAATAGGACTACAACTTGCTAATAATTACTAACTTGACTACTAATACTTACTAACGAGACTAACTTGCACTAATAGTCCTAACTTTCATAATTCCATTACTAACGAATACTAAACAATTAATACTCTCATTAATATCTAACACCTACTAACTTACACTAAGATGTCTTTAGTATAGTCCTATTCTAGTTTGTTACAGATGTCCACAGGTGGCAGTCACCACATACCATCAGGATGCTTGTTTGCTACTTCAAAGAAATAAAAAAGAAAATGTTATTCCAGCCATTTCACTCATTATACTAAACAAAAATTATGGTAAAGTATTTTAACATCCATCTATGTTATAAGACAAAAATGAAAATCTATTAAGTTACTGTAACTGTTTCTGTCATCTATGAGTACTATCAAAGTATAATATTATCACTGGCTGGCTGCAGCCCTATTTGTATCCGACTGCTGGACACAGGTCTGTTCCTACAACTGGGGCAGGCCTTGAGCATATTCCATAACACTTCTCCAATGTGGGTTGATGTAGTATTATTTTATAGAAAATATTGTTCCTGAAAAGCCAATAATAAGAAAGCACCTTTGATTACTTTGATTGAGTTTTAACCTTTCCACGTGTGCCTTATATTAAATTTATTTGAATTATTTATTCTTATTTTGAATATTTACAAAGCAAAATATGCTGTATCCATATTTTAATAAAATTACAATTGGAGCGTGGTGGAGTGAAGTTTAATTCTGAATTATTCTACTTAATACACAATACCTATATTTAACATATTATATGTATAAAAAAATTAAGCATGGATAGCACCATACCTTGAGTAGATCTTAACTGATCTACAAACAATTTCTGGCATGGTCAGGACTTCAGATGATGGGTCACTACTAGTGTCAAAATTTCATGCTCACCTCCTTACTTCAGATGACACATTGAGCATCGATCCTGGTTGTTAACATAACAGTTGTTAAAACTTTGTGCAGGATTTATGGGCAGTTTTAAAACATTCAACATGGGTTGATCACTAATCATTATTTTCCTCCATCAAGATACATGGAAGCAGCATGGATTACGCTGCAGGCCGACTTTGGTTAAGGAGAGAGACCCACGTCAAGCAGTCAAAACATAAAAAGGGCAGCAAAGCATTATTATTAATTTTAGGATCCTATATTCCTTCCTAGTCCCTTAGTAACTACATGATAGAAAAATGTATACAGCGATACCCATTATGAATAATTTCTACCTATAATATGTAAAGAAATGAAATTATTTATTGCACAACTTATAATTTGAGACCTTGATGGCATTGCAATATTTATATATTTGGGGTGTGTGAAGTGATTTATTTGGTTCTAATACTGATTTGGCCCTATCTTGCATTACCACCATTTCATAAGGTGTTCTTGCTATGGAGAAGAACCTGTGTATGTTTGGATAAACCTAACTGATGTTTGGACCTGTTAGGTTTCACTTAAGAATTTTATTTATTTATTTAAATTATATGTGATACAAAGGGAGACTTAATTAACAATCCACATGGCCATGTGGTTACCATGCCAGACTGGCACGCAGATGGCCCCAGGTTCAATTCCTAGTCATTCAAAAATTTTAATAATGGATCTATATTACTTTTCTTGTTTCGTGTGTCTTTGTGTGTATTCAAGGAACCATGTGGTGCCAGTAATCCTAGTGAGGGCCTTTGAGTGTAAAAACATTTATTATTGTTATTTACTAACTGACCTGGCAGACTTCATACAGCCTTAAAATTAAATTACGATTAAGTAGAGCAGTTATAAATTGAGATATAAACTATCCTATCTTTCAAGTTGGACCAAACTGTACATAGTGTGCAAAATTTTATTAAGATCAGTTCGGTAGTTTAGAACTCCATTGTGGACAAATTACATGACACATAGTTTATATATATTAAGATTATTACGCTATAAGCAGAATAATAAGTATAAAAATAACTTATCACTAATACCACTTTATAAAATGTGAAATAAATTATAATGTACCCAATCTATATTTATGAGTATGAAATAAACATGTAGCAATTAATAACAATGGAGAGGAAATAGAGTAAGAGTAATGTATGCACATACACATACATCCTATTATGAGACTCAGTTTTAGTCAGTGAAAAGCATAAGGAAATATCTGTTTAATATAATAATACATTGTTAAATATCTGCTGCAATTCATAATGATTTATAATTGATGAAAGAGGACATTCTCAATTCAACGGTTTTTCTTTTTTTGTTTGTTTGTAACCTCAGAACTTAAGACTGGGTGAACTCTGTGATTTTGATAATACAACTGTTCTGACAATGGCAGCCATGAGAAAACCATATAAGTCCTAATTTGAAATCATTTTTTTTTATTTTGTACTTCTTTATTAATCTGGTAACAATCAAGAATATTGCAAAACATATAGTGTATTTGTTAATACATACTTTATTAATTTAGGAAGTAAGCTCATGTAATTATTCTATGCTATTATAAGTAAAAAACAAAAGTAATATGCATGTAAATAATGGTTGAGACCAATTAGTTATTACAGTGAGTATTAGGCATGCAGCTAATTCATGCATACAAAGTGATAGAAGGTTATTTTTAAAAGTTACATATTTTGAATTCGTTTAAATAATATTAATAGACAAGTATTTTTTTTATAAATTTCATGTAGGTAGCTGTAACATTTATTTTTATCCCTAATGGATTTTAAGATCGGACCTAAATACAACTTATAAATAAAATAGAATATATAAAATGTGGAACAATATAATACATTTTTAACAGATGTTATAAGTCACTTGTCATAATATTTTTATTGAATGGATGTCTCTCAGAAGGCAATATAGCGTGGTGATTCACGCATCTTACTGCTAAATGTTTACAGCAGAAGTATGGCCTGCTGATGTCATGAGCTCGAGCGTAGCACCCACTAACTCTAGCGACCATGAATACCGCTGCATACGAGAGCACGTACTACAATTCCACGAACTACATGCTATCGAAAATAAAGACGGTTCTTGGGGTAAAGTAACCATAGTCATAATGTGTGGTGCGTATAATATATATTCTTATGTAATGGTCTTAAACAACGCCGTTCTTTATTATAAACGAGACAATCTCAGAATTAGTAAGGAGAACATCAGTCAAATAGTATTTTATGCGTAGGAGGACTTCAAATACCTTTATTTTATGTGTAATCCAATATCCAGAAGAAAGTCGAAGTCCTATTTACACACGATTAACACTGTCATTCATGTAAAATAACACACTATCACAATGCAGCACTACACAATTTTTCACTTATAATTAATAAATTATGTGAAAATATCACATAATGCGCCATTTTCGCAATAATACCGAAGGACAGCAGTCGGCAATCGCTGCCATCTTTTTTGTCAAATGTCTAAAAAGTAAAAACTAAATATAGCGCTTCGAACGAACTCTAGTGTTATTTTTAGAAAATAAGATGAAAAGACTACTTGACTAACAGCGGCATCTAGTAGCACTATCGTAAATTGAATACAACTAGAGATGGCACATTCAATTCACAATACACAACACATATTTGATTC
>DWOP01000201.1:0-10549 GCA_018251135.1 Cephise aelius
CCTTTTTCGTACTCCGCTCCGGCATAGTTGATCTTGACCTTTCGGTCTTCGAGATATGAGCTGACCAAGGCGTATAGATTTCTAGGGCATTTCCTTTTTAGCAGTTGGTACTTGAGTGACGGCCACCACGCGTTATCGAAGGCGCCCTCTATGTCCAGTGAGATCATAAGTACGATCTTCTTGTTTGCTACTTCCGATCGTACGTATTTCATGAGGTCATAGAGAGCGTCCTCGGTTCCGCGCTGTGGCAGGAAGCCATATTGTCTCTTGTTGAGGGTTGGTAGGATATGCCACTGGATTCGGCCTACCATGAGCTTTTCGATGATCTTGCCCATGATTGATAGTAGACCGATGGGCCTGTATGACTTTGGGTTGGTGTAGTCATCTTTGGCCGGCTTCCGGAGAATTACAACGTGGGCCGTCTTCCATTGCTTGGGGAAGTGCGTCAGCTCAAGACATTTGTTAGCTATCGCCATGAACACTTCCCTTTCGCTTTGGATGGCCTCTGAGCAGATGTCTGCGGTCAACCCGTCGCTCCCTGGGGCTTTTTTGGGGTTAAGTGCTTTTAGTACCAGGTCTAGCTCCGCTGGTGTAAAGCTCGGGTCGTCCGCCGACAGCTGCCTCGATGTTTCCGGTTGTTCCTCCGTCAGCCTTCTGAGTTGCATGTGGTACTGGCTGTCTGTTTCGACGGAGTCTTCAGGGTAGAATGTATCAGCGAGGAGTTCCGCCGATTTGGCTGGGGTCAAGGTATGACCACTGGCGTCTTGGAGCAGTAGATCTTCCTGCCTCCTCGCCGTTTTCCTGATTACTCTGTAGACTCCGTCCCACATGCTTTCTCTATCCTGTGTTGTGCAGAAATCCTTCCAACTCTTCGTTTGAGCGTCCTGCGCTTTTTGAACATATTCTTCCTTTGCCTTAAGATACTCTTTTATTACCGCCTCTCTACGGTGGGGTGCAGCGTTACGTATTCGTCGTTTTTTACGTAAGGTGTCTTTTTTGGCCTCTTCAAGGGTCTTCGACCACCAAGGCAGTCTGGTGTTCCCTTTCCAAGGCTTCCTTTTGGGGACAGTCGTTTCGCATGCGTCTTGTACGGCTGTTGTGTATGCCGCGATCATGGTCTCGAGGTCCTCCGGCGTTTTTCCTTCCTTGATGGTTTTTGGGGTGATGTTGTTTCCCTCGAGTAGAGATTTGAATTGTGTCCGGAACTCGGGCCAGTTTGCCTTTTTGGTGTTGTATCTCCGCGTGGTCACGGCTCGCACTGGTCTTAGGGCCGTGTCCAATCGCACTGCGAAGGTGATGGCGTTGTGGTCCGAGGATGTGATGTTCCCGTTCACTCTCCAATTCTCCACTCTCCCTAGGAGCGACTGGCTACAGGCCGTCACATCTACTATGCTGGTGAACAGCCTATCGCCCCTATAGGTTTCGAAGGTTGGTGTTCTGCCGGTGTTTAGGACTTCCAGATCCATGTCGTTGAGAAATGCGCTATACGCTGTCCCTCTCTGGTTTTCCATGCTGCTTCCCCACCAGTAGCTCCAGGCATTTACGTCCCCCGCTACTATTAGATTGGTTGTTTTGAGCGCCTGGCATGCGTTCTTGGTGCGTGCCAGGTAAGGTTCTATGTCCTGGTCCCCCTCGTAGTAGACCGACAAGATTCCGATCCTGAGTTGGCCCGCTGTTATGACGGCTGCCGCCTCAGTTTCGGTGACCAGCTGGGGATCGTGGGTGATCTCCAGCTGTTCTCCGAATACGAGTATCGCTGCCTTCACTGGTTTTTGTCTGCTTTGGGAGCATTGGACGATCTTGATTCCTTGTTGTTGTCCTAGGAAGCCCTGTTTACCCACGTATGGTTCTTGGACGAGGGCTACCTGGATTCCTTGTTCCCTAGCAGCTTCAACCAGTTCAGCCGTGGCCAATTTGGATCGCTGCAGATTGGCTTGTATTATTCGCAGTTTCGTCTTGTCGGTCTGGTTCGTGGGAGACTCAGGCTGTCCCGGGGTGCCCTTAGCAATAACTTATTCGCGAGCGCGCTATCGAGTCCCACTTCTGTCGCTCTGGGCATTCGTCACTGAATGCAATGTGGTCCAGGTCGACGGTTTTGCCGTTTGCCCTTTTGCAGTTTACGCAGGTTGGGGTTGCGCGGTCTTTCCTGCTAGGGCAGTTTTCCCATGTGTGGGGCTCTCCACAATAGCTACACAGATGGTCTTTTTCTTTGCACAAGGCCTTGGTGTGCCCGTAGCCCAGGCATTTTATACATTGGACCAAGGGGGACTGGTCCACTATGGGCCTTCTTTGCAGGCCTATGTATACCATTCCCGCCTCAATCAATTTTTTGTGTGCCGTTGGGGAGAGCTCCAGTATGGGATGGCATTCAAGTGGGTTTCTGGCGCGCTTCCTGTATCGGACTCTGATGATCCTGTCCTTCTCATCTAGGCCTTGTAGCACGTGTTGATTTTGTGCGTACAGGTGTTCTACAATTTCGGCGTCAGTATGATAGGACAGGACGTCCTTGATCTTTGCTAGGGGGTTGTTCGTTCTCGCCACTTCCACTTTGAGGTTGGGGTCTGTGGTCATCTTTTTTTGTATAAGGGACAGGTCCTCCTTTGTCCTGCAGCTCAATATGACCTTCTGGTTTCGCGCCTTCCTTACTCTGTCCACCTTTGCACCTGTGTTCTTGAGGTCCAGTGTCACCCTGATCGTCTCGATGACGTTTTCCCCGGTTTTGCTGGGGTCCGTCGACGACACGATCAGTGTGTGGTTCGGGCTGGGTGCGGGTTTGGGCATTGGCGGTTTTGCTGCGGCCTGGGCGTATGTCGGCTTTGGCTTAGCTGCCATTTCAGCTGCTAGGCTGATTGCGGGTGGTGGTGTCCTCTCCCTCTGTTCCCGCATCGTTTTTAGCTCGGACGACACCGCTTCCAGGCGTTCGTTTATTGGCTGCAGGTGCTCTTTTATCTGTAGTGGGGGGGGTGTCTGTATTTGTGTGTTTATCGTTGTGTTGAGTCCCTCCAGAGCTGTTTTGATCTCTTCGAGCTCTTTGGGCGGCGCAAGCGGCGCGGGGTCTTCTTTTCGTTGTTGAGTTTCCAGGAGCCTGTTATTTTTCTCAAGAATCTCTTCGGAGCCTGTCCTCAGGTGTTCGAGGTCCCTGCGTAAGCCGTCCAATTGGTTTGAAATCCGTTCGGTTGCGGCTTGGAGCACGGCTTGGTTTTTCCGTATGGGCTCTAGGTGTTGGGCCGCGCCATCTCCCTGAGTGGGCTTGGGCGTGCTTACGCATTCCTTTATCGACTTTTCGAGATTTTGGATGGCTTTGTTTATTGCATCGATTTTTTTGTACGGCTCCTGGGTTTCGTACCCCAGCCAGCTCCGTATCGCTCTTGCCTCCTCCAGTGTCCCGCTGATGTCGGTGCGGGCCAGTTCCATTTGCTGTGTCAACTTTGCTGTGAGCTCTGCGATGCGCTTATTATGCGCCCTTTCAGCTCTGACCAGCTCCTGGGCGTGGCGAGACCTTTCCTTTTCTAGATTATATTTGTGTCTCGACCTGGAGTCTGACATGGCGAGGACGGTCTCATAGAGGGTCTGCAGGCATTCCAGGGCGATCGTCTTGCACTCCTTCTTCATATTGCCAGCAGCCTCTAACGCGTCCTTGCCCCTCTGGAGCTGTTCATTGGCCAGCTTGTTAGCCAAGTCCATTTCTACCCCTCTACGTTTGTGGGTGATCTGGATGAGGCTTGGTCTTCCTTGGACGCTCTCGGTCGCGAATGATGCGTCCGAGAACTCCTCATCCGATTCTATTGGACGGGGAGGGATTTCTGTTTGTTCCCACGATGCGATCTTCTCCAGGACAGAGTCCAACTGAGTTGGCGGCGGCAGCTCAGCAGATTCCTCGCTGATTGAGGACCTGGCCGTTGTTGTTTTTGAGAGAACTTGTTCTCTCAGCGACCTCTGTGCTCGTACGGCGGCTTGGCGCATTGCCGTTTTTAGGGTCGGTGCTGATGTTGCCGATGCGGCCTCCGTTGGGGTCCTTTTCCTCTGTGGTGCAGACATTTTCCTTTTTTTTTTTTTTTTAACTAAACTTAACCAAACTTAAATAACTGACTTAACTAAAGGGTCTTTGTTGAGTAGCACTGGTGTATGTTGAGATGATGTCTTCGCGGATTCTGTTGGGGCCAAAAGATTCGCCTCGTCGTCCCGATTCTTTTAAGCCCAAACTCGGGGTGTCTATATGGTCCGGTTCCGAAGATAGGGCCCGGGGGGGTGAGGTCGCCTTGTCTTCTTCAATTGTTCTGTGAGTGCGAGTGTATATTGCTCGCACTCCGACAGAGCCTTCCTATGCTCCCTCATCTCAACCATTAGTTGCCCCATCAAAGATTTTGTCTCTTTGTTTTCCTCCATAGCAAGTTTCGTGTCGGTTATTCTTTCTGGCCCTGATTTATCCTCTTCGTGGGGTCGTGAAGGGGCTGGACATTTCTCTTTGTCCAGCCCCTTCACGATCTCATATAGGCGATCTAGGGCACTGAGCACATCAGTCTTCACGTCCGTGCGCAGATTTCTGGACAGATTCAGTTTTTGTTTGGCTCGGCTGAGGCATGCCCTTGCCTCTGCGGTGAGGTTTGGGTAAGACGGCGGCGTAGGTGGACTCGTCACCAAGTCAATAGGAATCGGCACTATCGCAGTACGATTTTCCTGTGACGGTGCCGACTTCCTACACTTGGTGGGCGCCGCCGTCGCCTCAGCTACGAGCGTCCTCGAGGTGGAGTGAGGAGGGGTCGTTTCTGTCCTTACGTCCTGCGCACGGACACGGTGCTCTTGTTGCGGGGGGTTTTCGGGCGCTTTTGCGGGGGTGCGAAGAGCGGCATACATTTTAGTCTTATGTCAGGGACTGAATGGGTTAATATATGCTATTAGCTTTTTGATATTTAAAAGCCTAGCCTTTGTTTAATTTGAATATTACTAAGTTACAATTAATTTTAGTTGACAATGACAGTTTAGAATAATTTAATTAACTGTATCATTAATTAATATAATTAAAATTTAAAATGTAAATATAAGATATTGCAACTTATTATTAAAGAAGATTAAAATGTCAAATTATAAAATTGTAAAAGTATATTTATATTTAAAGCCTTGTAAAAGTGGTATATTGGCTAGGTGTATATATAAGGACAAAACAAACGAGTAAGACAATCAACTGCGATTTTTCGTGTACCTCCACGTACACCGTCTTCGGTGGTCCCTGCGCTCTAGGCTTAAACAATCCTGTTGATGAGGTGTTACGCTCTCCCGCTCACGGAATAGCCCTTTGCTATTCAAAGGGCGTCCCTTAAGAGCGGGCGGAGCCACCAACGTCCTATTGTTTATTTGAGCGACAGGTGTCCCGGTTGTATCTATTATAACGGAGAGAAGCGACTAATCTGGTAGCTTATTTTAATTTAAATGCCAACTGGTGAGCTTATATACCTAAAATATATCAATTTCCGTAAGAATGTGAAACAAAAAATTTTCCGAAAAAGATTTGTATGGCCCAAGGTCAACCTCTCCTATATAAGTGGTGGAGGCAGGGGTGGGTGGGCGGGCAAAATTTTTTGTTTTCCGTGCCGGGAACTGTCAAAAGGGGCGAGGGGGGTGTTGTATTGGTGTATAAAAACAATTTGGAAAAAATTTGCGGTCGTTTTGGTCGAAAAATTTGGTCGAAAGTGCCAAAAATGTGATATTTTTATATGTGGTATCGGCGAACGCTGTAACTGATAAACTACTCAGCCGATTTGGATGAAACAAAGGGTGAACTGTAGGGGGTGGTACGATGGACCGGAACACAAAAAGCGACGGACCGTTTCGGGTGTGGTTTTCGCTTAGAAGCGGTGAAAACACCGAAAAAGTCGCTTTTTGTGATTTCGGTACGGGTGTTTGTGGTGATTTGGTCGAAAAATTTTAATGTATTCTTTTGTTTCAGGTGTGTTTTATATCGATTGTTAATATAAATTTGCAATAAGCTTTTAAGTTCTGTTTTATTAATTAATCTCTTTGCTAAATGTATCCCTTCAATTTTATTAAAAACAATATTTGTTAAATCTATGTTGGTTACCCAAGTTTTTAAAGAAAATATATCTGGAATGGAACTAGAATATATATGATGTTCCTTGTAAATTCTATGAATATTTACAAGTAATGGTATTTTTTTATTTCTCCAATAATATCCCTGGCATTGAATGGATAGATCCTCTACAATATCACCTAATATGCTGTTTGTGGCTCCGGTTGATTTTAAATAATGTTTTCCTGCAAGGAAACGTCTGCGAATTGCTAATGGTGGAATACACAATTCACTTTCCATGACATGGATTGGAGTGCTTTTAATAAATCCTCCTATAACCCTCATTGCCTGGTTTTGAATTTTGTCTAATTTTGATAAGTGACTTTTTGCGCTAGTGTGATACAAGAAACTACCGTAATCTAGTTAAATATAGGCTTATGTGGAGTGACATAATCTGGCGTTAAACTTAGTAACAAATTATTTGCCTGCTCATAATCAATCTCAGGTCTGCCTGAATTATACCCTTTAATCCATTTCATTCGGGACCACATGCCCCCTGAAGATGTTACATTATTTATACTATTGCAAAATTCTTGAAACGACATACAATTGGCATTCCTAATAACTCTTTGAGCTGTACTGATTCGACTCTGCAAACTTTTTAGATTTTGTGGTGTAGGATTGCGTCTGAACTTCGCTAAAGCCAGACGTCTATGTGCAACCGCATGTGACAGGTGTTGATTCCAATACGGTTTCGGTCGAAATTTTTGTTGCTGTAAGGGGTTATCACATGTTTTAGTCGTGGGTACATGCTTATCTGCCGCATCATTTAAGATACTGGTAAATGTGTTATAAGCGGCCTGAATATCTGATGGTAATGATAAGGACAATAATTCCGCCTCTATTTTATCCGAGTGAGCATCCCAGTTGGCTTTCTTGAAATTTCTTCTTCTCGTGATTCTTTTAAAGTAGTTTATTTCAGTACTAATTTTAATAATCAAGTGATCACTACCTAAATTTTCATTTATAACTTCCCACTTAAACTTTAAGGCTAAATCTGTAGAAATAGTAGTTAGGTCAGGTGATGTGTTCTGAATTACCCCATTTACTAGTTTAACTCTAGTATTTGCTCCATCATTAAGTGATACAAAGTTGTTTTCCAATAAAGAGTCGAATATTTGATTTCCTCTTGTATCTATTTTTGTTGACCAGTTCGAGTGAAGTCCATTGAAATCTCCTGCTATTAAAGATTTTTGCTTTAGGGAAGAAAATATTTCATCCCAGTCACTCTTAGATGTCTGTACAGAGAAAGGGCAATATATACTAACAATATTTTCCAAGTGCGCACAATTGAGTAATTTGACACATACCATTTGTATTTGAGTATTGGTTATATTAAGTTTAAATAATGTGGCTTTCAATGAGTGGTGAGTTAGGATAGCCGTTCCCCCGTATCCATCATTGCGATCTGTTCTGAAGATATTATAACCTCCAATTCGAAATTGACTATTAGGATCCAACCATGTTTCACTAAGAATAGCGATAAGAATTTTTTCCTGACTAAGTAAAAGTTCAAATTCTTTTTTTTTGGGTCGCAAACTTTGTGCATTCCATTGTATTATGTTCATCATAATACTTACTGTTCCGTTGCTATCCATAATTTTAATTAAGAAAAAAAAGGCAAATCTATGAAGTAATTCAGTATAAAAGAGGTAATGGAATCATAAACTATCTTTGCACACACTTTAATTTTTTCTTCTACCGTTAACTTTTTATCCAATATTTTTTCAATAAGTTGATTGAGGATCACTTTCCAAGCAAATTTATTTTCTTTTTTTTTTTGGTATTGTCTGATTCCGACTGTACATAGGTAGTAGTTTCATTGTCTGTTAAGGAAAAGTTTTCCTCATTTATATCCTCTCTAGATTGAATTGTTTTTTTCTCCTTATTTTCTTTTCTTATCTTTCTTTTCTTTCTTGCATTATCTGTTACTTCTGATGGTTTCTTTACAGCTCCAGCGCATGTATTATCTGACTGTGCAATATGAATATTTCTCGGACTTACATCTACATCTTCCCCTGCAGGTGCAATTTGTATTTCAGAAGGGTGAAGTGAAGTCGGTTTTTCTGTGTGAACTTGCTGTATTTTTGGTTCAGGTGGCACATATGCTGTCAACGCTCTTTTATAAGAGCAATTGAACTCCGACATAAGTTCTCTAATACGTTTTTCTTTTAAATATATGGGACATATTCGAGCTAGTGCCATATGTTGTCCATGACAGTTATTGCATTTATATACTGTAGCATCACAATTAGCATGAAATTTACTGCATTTTGGACAAATTACTCTGTTTGAGGGGCATGTTTTAACTGTGTGACCATACCTCCAGCATCGAGAGCATTGGGTGACGGGATACATATAAGGTAGTACTGTTGATGTAGTATCATGTATATAAACACAACTAGGTAAAGAAGATCCTTTAAAGCATACTCTGATTGCCTCAGATAGTTCCCATTGCCCATTCATATTATTTCGACGCTTTAATCTTTTAACTCCTATTACCTCTTTATCACATTTTACACTGTCTAATATTTCATCTTCAGTTATATCTAAATCAATATCTTTTATTACTCCGTATGTATGGTTCAATTCCATTGTTCTTTGACATTTGTATCCATTTTCCTTAATAAACGCCGTCTCCATTAGTTTATCTGCACTACTTTCGTCGCTAAATTGCACTAGTACTTTGTATCCGTTAAGATATTTTACCCTCGTGACATTAGATATATTTGCCATTTTTAACTTCTTCGCCAACTTAAATTGTTTTGGTAACTTATGAGATGATGTGATACTAATTTCAAATTTATCTTCTGGGATCCTTATAGACTCGTCAATATCATATGTCCGAGCTAAGCGTTTACCTTTCCTCGTCATTGTAGTCCAAGCTTCGTCTTGACTCATTTGTCTGCTTCGTTTGTTCGGTCTAAATGTGCTAGTATTGCTTCTTATCTCCGTATTTTCCCCTGACAACTCAATATTCTCACTACTTCTCAACATCTCACAATATTCAATCAAACTATACTGGTCTGTGGCCTTGATTAATTGTTCGTTATCATGTTCAATATCATCCATTT
Organism: Cephise aelius; assembly: GCA_018251135.1. Classification (NCBI taxonomy): domain Eukaryota; kingdom Metazoa; phylum Arthropoda; class Insecta; order Lepidoptera; family Hesperiidae; genus Cephise; species Cephise aelius. Next base: position 9,160 of record DWOP01000201.1, read on the forward strand.
ATAAATAACATTATAAGCGGTGTCGCTGCGACAAGATCGAACGAAGCCCCTTATAACCGGTTTATTTCGAACAGTAAGCGCGTCTTATAAGAATGGGTGCCCGTGCGCAACTGATCTTGAAAAGTTAATTCTCAAGTTGAAATAGGATTTAGATTAACTAGAAAAGAACAGCCGTTCCTTGTATTTCGTATTCATTTGTAGCAACAAAATGATATTACTCAAAGAAACCTACTCAGTACAAGAGTTTTAGTGTAATAAATATTACTAACCTGGCATGAAAATCATTGTAGTGAATTATATTTAGCTTGTACAGTCCTTCGAAGGGCAAAGCGAAACAAAACACGAACTCAAAAGTTACGAACGCAAAGATTAAATTTTTCAACATAATTGTACACTACTTTCACTTGTACTGTTTAAGCGATCCTCATTGTCCAAGCCGCGTACAGTCACTGACAGATGGAGAAGTGGACTGAGTGATAAAATTACTATTGATGGTAAACGGTTCGACGAGTAAAAGGTGTTTCAGACAGAGCGCGGCTAACTAAAGTTAAGCGTTTTTTACGTGCCGTTCAAAATCCTACAAACATAATTTAAAAAAAAATGAAAAACCCCACGACGGTTAATGTGTGACTGCAAAAGGATAAAATAATTTAAAAACCCCTCGACTTAAATAATTTATGTGACAAGAGATAATTAACTTAAAAACCTTTTATATAATTTGGTTAGATCTCTCACAGAGCGGCACATATGAACAAGAGGGTATTCGTTTTCATAGCACTTCCTACATACCCATTTGATTCTCTCAAGATGTTGATGAGGCAATAACATAGGTCTTCGACTCCCTATGAACTTAATAAGAAACGCAAGAAAATTCGTCAATGGCTGCCATTAAACTATTGAGTTTATTCTAAAAGTCGTATAGTCAACACACTTACTAAAATAGCTTATAGCCGATATTGAGAGTCAATATAGATAATTCAGAGATTATTAAGCTAGCGGGTAGCCCGTCTGCCTTTTCGTTGCGTTAAGGTAGGCATACAAAAAGAACTTTCTGTTCTTACAACCAAAATGCGATAGAGCTATATATGGAGATTTCTAGATTTTTTTCATGATTTACTTTTGTCTAAAGGATGCTCGAAATCGACAGACTGATAACATTTTATATGTTCATTTAATTTTCATATTCATTAGGTAAATGTCTTATTATTAGGTATACAAATTTTTGTTTTGATAACGAGTTCGGGAATTGGTTCTAAATATTATTTCTCTCAGATATTACATCAAATAAATTTATGGATAGAGGCTGATATCAGGATGATTTGAATCCATTCATTGACCATAGTATAACATAATCATTTATTTACTACTTCAAAACAAAAATTTGTATACC
>DWOP01000202.1:0-10549 GCA_018251135.1 Cephise aelius
CCTGAGATTAGCGCGTTCAAACAAACAAACAAACAAACAAACAAACAAACTCTTCAGCTTTATATTATTAGTATAGATGTAGATTATACTACATTTATTGAGGTGCCCATTTCACAATGATTATTAACGTCGCATTAAATATATATAAACATATATTCGTAATTTGTAAATAGGATACATACATCGTCCTCCAAGTTTCAGTTCAGCACTAGCACCTGCACTCTCTTGATCATTCCTGATGAAGCATTGATACATGCCCTTGTCTTCCTTCTTGACAGACTCGATCCTGTTGAATATTATTCATTTGTTTTAAGGCTAGAGCTTTATTCAAAAATAATGTAATTAGTATATTTCCCTTTTTATAATCATCCAGATTTATTCAAGTTTAAGTTGATAAATGAAAACTTAAACAAAAGCGTACACGGTGACTTATATTACTTTATTTAAAAATAGAATTGATTAATGTTTATCTTTTCGTTCTTTCTAAAGGAAAGTATATTGTAAATAACAATAAATGCAACACCGACAGATTTAATAACACTAGTGTTCCAGTTGCGGTCCAAATACGACCGTAGTTCATTAAAATTTATCATTGCATATACCAACCATACAATCTCACCATACCAGATTACGACAACGTCAGCAGCCGTGTTTATTCCCATACGTGTTTGACATTATCAAAACGGAAAGTCTTGTACCGAAACAATGTTATTTTGATAATTTATTTTAGTTATATAAATATATTAGCTTTCTGCACTCCTTGCTCCTATAAACTTTAATTGTGCCAAGTTTCATACTGCCCCGTTCGCGTAATTTTCGAAAAAGGAGGTACAAAGATTTTGCTTGTTATGTTATTCTAGTAACATACCTAAGCATAGCATCATGATGGTTCATGTCCTTGCCATCCTTCAGCCAGGTAATAGTTTTTACGGGGTTGCCTTCGTATCTGCACGTGAAAACAGCTGGGCGTCCGAAGTCTACGGTCTGAGTAGCGGGTTCAACGGTCGCTTTCAGAGGAGCGGTTACAGTCAATACAGTTTCTACAGATTCACCTGCAAGTAGTAATTAATTGTGTTAATTATTTCTTTATTTAATATTTTGAAAAAATATATATGACATAAGAGCGAACGGGTCAACTGTAGGGTTCGTCCCAGATGCATACAGAGTACCGAAATTATTTTGTGGAGGAGATTGTCGTAACCCATACCCGTTGCCATACTCTCTATTGTGTATAAACGTTAAATTAAGGATGTGATAATAAAGTTTTAGCTAAAATTTTAGCCATTTATTGAATTGTATAATATTAAAAATTGTATTATCAATCATTTTGTGATCCCGATTAAATACCTCATTTAATATTTTGTAATTACAAACGTACCTCCGACAGAATTGTTGACAACGCAAAGGTATTTCCCTGAGTCCTCGACTTTAGCCTCTTTAATGATAAGGGTACCAGACACTTGCTTTACTCTATCATTGAGGGCCACTGGTTGCTTCCTGGCAGTACCATCGATAAACTTGTACCATCTGTAACAATAGAGAAACCGTTGAACCAGAGACATTCACTGTCACCAGGATTAATTTATAAGATTTCCTTGAATTTTAAAAAGTATATAAAATAAGCAATCTTAGATGTTGGTTACTACATAATAAATCATACATTTTCAAATTATAATATAATAACATCATATTTAAATGAACATCAAAAATAACAATTACTACGCAAGAACACATTGGAAAACAGATTAATTGAGATTGAGGTTTAAAAGATATAAGATATATAAGATAATATATAAGATAATCAAATCCTTAAAACTAGTGAATCACAAAGTCTAACTGGTACGCCAAATTTATGTATTCCTAAGTTATTATAGCCCAAAAATAGAACTTGTTGCAAACTTAATATACCAGGCAGAGACATTTTGATATCAAATGGATATCAAGAAGTTTATGTTTATGAAGGTAGAAAATATATTTTAGAAAACTGATGAAAACTGTGACAGATATAACGAATAAAAGCCGAAAAAATACTTAGCGTTTTTTTAAATGACTCCCGTCGACGAGCGATTAATGCCAAAGACATTCGAAACGACGTTGTCGATAAGCTGCCCTTTTTATCGTATGCACCGTTATGAGATAAAAAATCACGTGAAATGTAAGTTCAATGAAGCACAAAGTAAAGATTAAAGCGTTTTAATAAGCAAGAACACCCTGTGACTTACCAGGAGGTGTCTACGCCGCTCAATCGTTACTTTGGCTGAGGACCGTAATAGGCGCGCGGCCGGCCGCGTTCATCACGCCTTCATGCCCGCCGCAGTAGACTGCAATAACAACGCATATCAATACATTGGGATGGTATGGTGTCGCTACGTGAAGGATGAATGCGTGAGACTGGCGGCCGGCCGTGATCGCGCAAAGACCGTACCTTGTTATGGGAGCGGGGAACGCTTGAACCTCACATAGAAGCGCGAGGTTCTCGCTGTCCCGGCCTACTTGACGATTTAGCCCGTCCCCGGTTACCTTCGGCCCAGTCCTACCCGTTGGTTCTGGAACGTAAACCGACCGTGACCGATTGTTACGCCTACCACTCACCGAAATATGGGGACTGGGAAAGCGGAAACTTGACATGTCAAGTACGCGACTTCTTTTTGGGGTACGAAGATTACTTCCCAACCTTCGAAGTGCTTAGTGGAATCTTTTCTAGGAGCAATTTTATTGGTGGGTTCTGTAAATCCAGAGAAGAGCATAAAATATGAGATGAACGACGTCTAACGTCATTTGATGAAAAATCTCGTACTCATTGATAAAGTATCAGTATACTATAAATAGGGCTTTCATGTCGTTATGTGACCTAATTTTCTGAAGTCTGTTCATTTCTTTCCAAAAAATGATGTGTGTTTACACTCACCTGAAAATAGGCGGGGGATAGCCGGCTACTTCACAAGTAAGGAAAACTGACTCAACGACAGAGGCTAAAAAAATTTCACCACCCTCGAATTTTCGGCTTTTGTCACTTCGCGGGGCTATTTTATTTGTTGGTTCTGTAATATACGTAAAGAAATAGGATCAACGCACCTTGATACTGGTACGGGAAATCCTTGCGCCGGGCATAATAGTGCTAACGATGTGCTATGTGAATAATGTACGGCAGCTTTTGGTGTTGAAGTTATACTTGGAACAGCACTTGCAATTGGTTCTGAAGAAACGTTTTTCTAATTAGATAAAATTGTCCGAATCGGCTTTATCAGAAACTAATATTGAGCTAGAGTAGAGAAACTAGTATTCCGCATCAATTTATATAAAATTTGATCTAAAAATACCAGAAACCAATCACAAAACGTTTATCACTGATCATTACAATTAAAACTCTTATATCTAATAACTTGCCTGAATATAGGTACAGGAAAAGCTTGAGCTTGACACAAAAGTCCAAAGCTTTGATCGACAGTGCGTATAAAAGTGCTACTACGAGCATCCGTAGAGAAAGTTGGAGCTTTGTATCCAATGGGCTCTGCAGTTTGAAATATTTAATGTCATTATTCAAGTAATTATTGTGTCATATCATGTAATGTAAAACTTGCCTGAAAACTGGGGCGGGGAAACTTTGAGCTTGACAAAGTAGTGAGAAGCTTTGCCCAACACGTTTTCTAAATATACTTCCCATTGATTCAGACGAAAATGTCGGAGATTTGGCACCAACGGGCTCTACAAAATTTCAATCAACGATCATACAAAGAAACAATTTATGTGTATAAACTTGCCTGAAAATCGGTACGGGAAAAGCTTGAGCTTGACATAGTAGTGCAAAACTTTGACTTTGATGTCTCTTTATAGAAGAAAGTGCCGATTCAGTCGAAAAAGTAGGAGCCTTGGATCCGACGGGCTCTGTAGAAGATATACAAGTTTGAGTTTGTGGATATTTTTAGCTATGGAATTTTAAAAGTATACGAGGGTCTGTTCTATGCAGAAGTAGTATTATGTACCTATCGAATACAAAAAAAAAACCTATGTTATCCTATGCCTGTCGTTAATATATAAACGATGATGAAATTATACTGATACTTTATCTTAGAAATTATAGGGATATTCTTATTAAAAACTTGCCTGAAAATTGGTAAGGGAAAAGCCTGGGCTTGACACAGCATTGAAAAATTTTGATCCTTATGCCTCGTTACAGCTGATGACGTTAAATCAGTTGGGAAGGTCGGTGGCTTGGAACCCACAGGTTCTGTGCAACGAAAATAAACTAGGTTTCAATCTATTCAACAGTACACTGACTTACCTAAAAATTGGTATGGGAGAAGCTTGTGCTTGGCAAAGTAATGCAAAGCTTTGTCCCGTTTCCCTAACAAAAATACTGCCCTTGGAGTCCGTGGAAAAAGAAGGTGCTTTCGCGCCGACGGGTTCTAAAATTAAATTTAAATTGACTTAAGTCAAGATAGATGACCCACCTGAACATCGGTTGAGGGTACCCTTGTGCCTGACAAAGCATAGAACCGCCAGAGTTTTCTTGGATATTATAATTGTAAGACGATGCCGAGGTTGGGAATGCGGGTGCTCTGGCAGTTACTGGTTCTGAATTAAAGAAAAAACGGACGAACAACGTTAGAAAACACTCACTTGAATACAGGAGGTGGATGAGCCTGGGCCTGACACAAGAGAACAATAGCTTGCTCCGCAAGTTTGGTAAGCGTCGTGCTTTTGAATTCCAACGAAAACGATGGGGCCTTCGATCCTATAGGTTCTGTTAGAGTTAGGTAATTGAAATTATTAATTTTTGAGTGTAAAGTTTCGCTTACCTGAATAGCGGGATAGGAAATGCTTGAGCTTGGCACAAAAGAGAAAAATCTTGACCAGTTTTACGAATTATTCCCGAGAATTGGACGTCACTAGAGAACGTAGGAGATTTAAAGCCAACAGGTTCTATAAGTAAAACAAGAGTTATTTTATTCACCTGAACGAAGGTACAGGGAAAGCTTGAGCTGGGCAGAGGATGTTCAAACTCTGACCGACAGTCCTTACGTACCAAGAAAACTTATTATCAGTAGAGAAAGTAGGCGACTTTGATCCGATGGGCTCTAAAATTTAATATACAAATACGTAACAAATCTGTTATTAATGGGTAGATACCTGTATACTGGAATAGGGTATCCCTGAGCTCGACACAGTAAAGCTAAATTATTTCTTATTGGTCTGCTAATAAACCATGCTAATTTATCATCAGTTGAAAACACAGGCGGCTTGGAACCAATGGGCTCTGAAAATTTGATTTACATTAAGAAGCTGTCTGTTTATTGAAATTCCTCACCTAAATACGGGAACGGGGAACCCTTGCGCCGGACATAAAAGTGCAAAGTCTTGAGCGGAAGAAATTTCAAACCAGGCTAGTTTCGAACCACTCGAAAACGAAGGACTTTTGGAGCCAATCGGTTCTAAAACACGCAATATCATTAGGAAACGTGAACGCGGGGATCGGGTTACCCTGCTGCAGTACCATGAACGATATTATAGAACCACAAGAAATGTTGGGGGATTTAGCTTATATAGAAATGATTATGACTTGAAAACTCACCTAAACACGGGGACGGGATACGCTTGTGCCAGACAAAGTAACGTTATACTGGAGTCCATTGCGAATTCCACAAACTCAATCGTTTTTGTTGGGATTTTCGGTGGAGCACTATTAATGGGCTCTAAAAAATATAATTTATTTAATAGAATTACCTGGACAATGGGACTGGAAAAGCTTGAGCGGGGCATAGTAATGTTACGCTCGCATTAATGTATGTACTGAAGCCTCTAACGCTATCCATTGTAGGGAACTTCGGAGACACTCTTCCTACAGGCTCTAAACATAAATTTTATTCACGATAAATGTATTAAAACCATAAAAGGTTAAAATTACCTGAATATTGGAACGGGAAAAGCCTGAGCCATACAAAGCAATGTAACGGTGTTATTTGCAGAAATTTCAGTGATATCGATCATTTTTGACGCTACTTTTGGCGCCGCGCCGCCCATAGGTTCTATGGAAAAAAGTGATATTACATAATAATTATGTAGTTTTAATTAATACCTGTAAACGGGGACAGGAAATGCTTGTGCAGGACACAGCATTGTGATGCTATCGCCACCCGTAGCATCAAACGCTCGACTTTTATCAGTAGTTGTAAATTTAGGCGAAACGCGTCCGACCGGTTCTATGAATAAATACTTTTCATGAAGCTATGTTATTTAAATTTTCAGGGAATTTTACCTGAACAGTGGGACCGGAAACGCCTGTGCCGGGCATAATATCGTCAAACTGGTATTAAGCATAGCGCTGAAACTTCTTGAGCTATCCATCGAAGGGAATTTAGGTGAGACTCGTCCTACGGGCTCTAAGAACATAACAGTAAGTTATAAATAAAGTACCTGAACAGCGGTGTTGGAAAGGCTTGCGCTGGACATAGCAGCGTTACGCACGTGTTCGAGGAAAAGGTAAAACTGCGCCCAGTTTCCATCGATGGAAATTTCGGTGATACTTTGCCCATGGGTTCTGTTCACGAAAAATAGTGAATGGTAACCATCCTATCACAAGTATTAGAAATTTAAATCAATCGATACATATATTAAAAGTAGATTACTTATAGAACTGTAAACTCTTACCTAAACATTGGGGCTGGAAACGCTTGAGCGGGACATAAGAGTGACAAACTTTGATTGCTATCAAAATTGAAAAGTCGACTTTTTTCTAAAGTTGGAAATTTTGGAGACACTTTTCCCATAGGTTCTGAAGCAAATGGTTTCTATTCTTAAATTATTCGGTATAAAAAATAATAGGTAAATTTTAGCTTGCTTAGAGTTGGAATAAAATCAAATATGTACCTGAAAATTGGAACTGGGAACGCTTGCGCAGGGCATTGCAATGCAAATGAATGATTTTTCCTTATTCCGATCATAGTACCCATCACAACGGATGCAAATTTTGGAGGTACACGCCCGACTGGCTCTACAGGTGTTATAAAAATAAAAGCGTCAGTTAACATTTACCTGAACAATGGGACTGGGAACGCTTGGGCGGGGCACTGCAAAGCGTAAGAATCGTTTTTCTTAACCTCGAACATCGTGCCGGTTAAAACGGTCGCAAACTTGGGCGATACGCGGCCGACAGGTTCTAAAAGTATGTTAAAATAAAGCGGAAATCGGTAATTATCACATTACCTGAACACAGGGACGGGAAATGCCTGCGCTGGGCATAACAATGTAAATGCAGAGTCCAGTCTGGCAATGAGCCACACTCCCGCTTGTGTAGTCGAAAACTTAGGTGGAACTCGGCCTATCGGCTCTGAGGAAGTACGTAAAATTACTTTAGAGAACCTTACCGGTACATAGGAGCGGGGAAGGCCTGTGCGGTACACAGAACAGCGAGGCTGGCGGATTCCTTAAACTGGAAGCCGCTTGTGGTCTGCGCGCTAGGAAACTTGGGAGGCACACGGCCCACGGGCTCTGCGCATGTTGGGAGAAGGTGGATTTACGAGGATTGGAGAACATTCCGAAAGACACGAACAGACTGGTTTTCAAATTCCTACATTTATTAAGTTGCCTATAAGAAATGTTAACATAGAGAACGTTCATATAAATACACGCGGATCAAAGCTCTGCAGGGTACCCTATCCCAACATTCAGGCAAGGTACAAGTATAAAACTAAATTTACAAATATAAGCACGTAAGCATTACATAGTTATATTTGTAAACTTTGGAACTAAAATTAATATACCAAATTATAATCTCTTGTCGTCTGTAGTGAAAAAATATTGCTTTTTATAATTTTTAAATATTGTATTACGTATACCAGATGTAACAATAATTGATGTGTTAATTTTATATCAACGGAGACTATAATAATGGCATATGATATATTTCAAGAAAATTAATAAAAAGTCAGCAGAATATTGCCAATTATATTAATTTTTGGCAAGATTTTGTATTTATAAATTAGAAAAATTCTGCTGTTTTGCACAATTATGCAGTTTGTTATGAAAACGGTAGTGAAAATTACAATGACATTTTACTAAACTTTATTACAGATTTCTTATTATACACATACAAAACCTATCGGTCCCGAATAATAAAAATTATATTACAATCAATAATCTTGAAAAAAAGCATTGTAGTTTTCACTGAAAGTTACTTATAAATGGCGCCATAAATTCATCGTATTCAATTTATTAGTTAGGCATAAATCAAAGCGCAAAAGATTAAATTAATGAAGGAAGCGTATAAAAGGTTATGAATTTATCGCGCGACAAGTTATTAATAACAAAACTTGACTCACCCGTGATAACCAGACGTCCTTTGGTAGCCGATAAACGAGTTTCTCCAGTGAGCCTATGTTTAGTTCTACATTGATAAGATTTGTAACCGTCTTCGGGTCCAACATCTCTAATATGTAATTCTCCTGACGGAAGCACTAAGTATTTTCCCTCTGCAAAAACGAAGGTACATATTACGTATATTCTATTCTTACGGGACAATTATTAAAATTTTATATTTCAACTGCTGCAACTTAGGGTTGCGTTACTTATAAATTTTATTCATTTCATTTGCATGCATTAACCTAAGGAAGTAGGAAAGAGGATTACGGTAGGTCGTGAGACCCATGGAATCAAAGGAACCCAGTTATGCAGGAACAGTGCCCTAAACAATATGTGACTCAAGAACAGATGGTTTTCAGTTTAATACCATCTTCGAAGAAGCAAGCCTACATGGCATCGCAAAGCTCGTACCGTCTAAGTTATGATCGGAATCTAGATTTATCTCAATTGTCTCCTCTCCCTCGCTGATGATCCAAGAGACGACACCGACGTATTCCGCAACAAAGCTTGGGATATGGCATTTTACAATAGCCGCATTCCCTCGTAAAACGTACTCTTCTAATAAATTTACGGCATATGCTTGAGATACAACTGAAACAACATGACCCAAAGTCAGCGCCTACAAAAATGAATTGACCTACAACTAAAATTTACAAAAGTCCCAGTTATTTACAAATATTCCTCAATGAAGCGAAAGCTCCTATAGACAGTAACACTGGAAAGGAAATAGCGGACGATTTGAACAAGAAAGGATCATATGATGGAAATTATTTCTGTACCTAGTTGCAAAGTGTCATTCATTTTAATTTCTTGTTCGTTTTCATCTTCAGATATAATCCAAGATGTAACTGATACATATTCGGCGACAAAACTAGGAATTTGGCATTTTAATACCGCAGCATTTCCACGCAAAACATATTCTTCCCAGAATTTCACATCGTAAACTTGTGATACAACTGAAAATATCCATATTTTAAAGACCTTTAGATAGATAACATAACTTGTTTAGAATATATACATAACTATTATGCAATAATTATGTACGATTCTTTTCAACGACGAAGAATTACAATTAATAAGGACTCAGTGGAAATAAGGACGGGTACAACCATCGAAGATTAAGTTAAACATGTTACCTAAACTGAAATCAGAATCTATGTTAATGTCCATTTCATCTTTATCTCCCTCAGATATTATCCAAGACGTGACCGTCACATACTCAGAAACAAAACTGGGAATATGACATTTTAATATAGCCGCATTACCGCGCAGAACATTTTCCTCCCAAAGATTAACAGTATATGCTTGAGATACAACTGAAAAATTTGCAAACGATCGATAATTTAACACTCACTTCAATTTGTTTTGTTACCATAACTCACTATTCCTTTTGAAAATAGGAGAAGGAATGGACAATTAAATATAAAGTGTTGTAGAAATACCTAAATTGGCATAATCAGTTACATGAATTTCATTTTCATCAATGTCTCCTTCAGAAATAATCCACGATGATACTGTTACGTATTCAGTTACAAAACTTGGTATGTGACATTTAACAATTGCCGAATTGCCACGTAAAACATTTTCTTCCATTAAATTAACGGTGTAAGCTTGAGATACCACTGAAATATTATGTCTTATCGAATTAATTGTCTTAATGGGGAATCAGGAGAGGATTATAATTAGAGAAGATCCCTATAAAGAAAATACCCAATTCATTGGATTCTGCCTTAATTTCCAAGTCATCAGAATCACCCTCGGAAATAATCCAAGATGAAACGGTGACGTATTCTGTTACATATGAAGAAATGTGGCATTTTAAAATTGCGGCATTGCCACGTAAAACACTCTCTTCCATGAGGTTTATGGTATATGCTTGTGTTACAACTGCAAACAGAGTTGCCTTAAAATTACAAAAAGTTTTAAGTGCGAATATAGGATATGGCCAGGTCATTTGGGAAGCGCAAGGTCTTGTTTCAACATTTGATGCTAAATATACCCTCGGTGTTAGTGGTATCATTTGCTTTAATCTCTTTTTCGTCGTCTCCTTCTGATATAATCCAGGACGCAACCGACACATACTCTGTCACAAAGCTCGGTATGAGACATTTTAATATTGCAGCGTTTCCTCGCAGTACATTTTCTTCTACCAAGTTGACGGTATAAGCTTGACTCAAAACTGAAATATTTA
>DWOP01000203.1:0-10540 GCA_018251135.1 Cephise aelius
TATCGGAATTATTACATTGATATGTGAAACAAAAATGTATGTACCCCGTTTTAAGACGTTTGTACGCGGACGGAGGAGTATGAAACAAAGCAAAGTCTCTGTGGAGAAGGGCACTCCCTTCTCCATAGAGACTTTGCTTTGAAGAAAGCTATTTAGCTAAGCTAGTTTAAAAAAAATACATTGGACACACTAACATGCGTTTGACAAACAATTTATCGTTTCGGTTTATTCTGTATGTTATTAGATAATTAACTGTATCTATTCATGTAAATGTAATGTAATGAAGCAGTGATAGCCCAGTGGTTAAGATCCCAACCTCTCAAACGGGAGTCCGGGGTTTGAATTACGCGCAGAGTTGATTTCCACGCCAAATAAAGATATTCTGATTTTATAGTCGATCATCGTGGTTATAGTAAAGCTAAATAGGTTCTTTTATTAAGAATTGCAGAATGAATCGACATAGAGATTAATCTTCAATTTATTATTTATTTATAATACCAAAAACATTGAAAAACTGTACGTGCGAGAGTGCTGCGCGAGCGGCTACCACGCGCTCCCGCGCGGAGATGCACGGCGTGACGCAGGGTAAAGCACACTAAATCGATGAATAATTACATCAATTTTAGCTTCATGCACTCTTCGTTAATATGAAAAAATGTAATGCTATAGAAAATTTCGCACTTTTCCATGCGCGCAATGTGCAGTTTTCTCTTCGTGTATAAAAATAGATTTTCTAATTGACTTTATTGTTTTCTTGGTGGCTAGGAAAACGGTGAGACCAGAGGAAGTCAATGCTCAGGTGGAAGATGGCAGTCCTACAGAAGACAATGTGGTACCGGAGAATGAAGCAGAAGGTATTAAAAAATATATAATTGACAACTTGCCATTTTACTACTCGGAACATAGCAATAAGGGCCGGTACATATGGTTTCATGGCTCTCTACAACTAATTCTAGTGCATTCTAGTGTTGGATGAATACTGATTAGTAAACTCCATTTCTGTTTTGTTACTTTGGAAAGCTGGATAATGTAGTTTGTATGATCTGGTATTCATTATAATACTGGAATTATTGCTGAGATCATATGCACTGGCCGAACATCTAATAAAATATATTATATATTTTATAAGATATAATATATGATATGTTTTATTTATAGGAGCTCAGCCTCAGAAAGTGAAAGGTGGTAAAAATATGAAGAAAAATATTTCGAAAGGCAAGAAAAAGAACACCAATCAGAAGACTGACGTAGCTCAATCATTGGAGGCCAATGGTCCTTTCGACAAGAACAAGGTGACTGCAGAATAATTACAACAATATTGACGACAAACAAACAAACAAAGGGACTATACAATCAAATAAAGCTTTCCTCGTGTAGTAAAAAGTAACATTTTAGTTATACAACTTTCGAGTTGTATATTATTGTTTCACTTATTACGGTTAATTAATCCCATTCTAGGTGGCGGAGCTTAGTCATATTTCTGAAAAGGAGCACATTGGTCAAGGTGACGCACCAGTTTCTAACTAAAGTGCTTAACTCCCAAAGGTAAAATTGTACATTTATTTTGTTGTACGCCGTTAACTTTATTGTTTTACTTGTTTATGTATATGTTCATTAATTGTCACTTTGACTTTTTTAAAAACAATGTTGAGGAAAGCTTCCTATCTTTTCTTTACGTACTTTTTGTTAAATTATGCACAATGTTTGAGTTGCTTCTTGTATTTAATGTTAAAGTTTCTGTTTTGTTTTTCGATTATTATAATTGCAATCAACATAATCTCTTGCAATGACATGTCTTTGAGAAATTATAAAATGGATTTAATCATATTCAGCACGTATTTCTGTAAAGTTGCATAAAAAGGCAACTCCATACTTTAAAAACAATATTCCAATGTCATGGATATAAATAATGATTAGGTGATCTCACCTAGCGCAATGTATACGTGCCTCAACATCTAAAAGACTTCTCGATATTGAGACTGATTTTATATTAATTTAATTGACACTTGTGATCAATTAATTATATAATATTAAAGACAAGTGACACTAGTGGAGCTAAGTGTAACGCTTCAATCCCTGTTAAGACGTAAAGGATCTCCTTGGATACTTTGTAATTTGCCACAGAAAAAACATAATAATAATTTATTAAGAGTTAAGGTCCAGGTAAGTCCAGAGCAAATGACAAAGTAGCCAAAGATGTTTCTTATTAATTGAGGTAGTACAATGATATCTTTTAGAAGGATAAGCACCTCAAAATACCCATAAATTGACACGTGATAATTAGAAAATATATATTAATAAATTAACATGTTGATTGTTAAGTCATGTTTAATTGAAAGTGAGATGACTTAGTAAGGAATATGTTTAGTTTAGCATATGAAGTACTGAGTCAGCGTTATTTATTTACCAAGTATATTTACATTTTACCAAATTATTTTTTATTTCTAAGCTTGGTTTGGTCTATGTAATCTGATTTAGAAACGAATGCCGGTCATTGGAGTAATATTTATATTAAGGTTGAGAAGCGTGCGCAAACTGGCGAATTGAATCTTACAGATATTGAGAAGCTATTTGATTGCACAGGCTAAACCAATCGTCTTCAGACTTGTTTTTAGGACTTTTGGTAATATATTGAGGCAATTTTGAATGAATGAGTGTATGTTGACTAAAATTAAGTCTTGCTGAAAAATACTGCTTTCCCACATGTTTAGACATATTGATTAAAACAGTATTCATGCCTATAAGGCTAAGCAATAATTATTACTAAGACAGGACAGCATATTTAAAATATGCTAGTTGAAGGTTGTCCAAAGAAAAAATATATTATTGTGATCAAGGCAATATAAAAATGTTAAATATAAGTTTTAGCTGCTACATCTATATTCCATCTTTTGGACAACCCTCAATGTATTGATCATGTGTGAAAGCAGACTGGGCCTTCACAAGATGTGGAGGATGTTGAAGTTATTGTTATTATCCTGATTTGTAATTTTGGACTATTTTGGTAAGACCATATTTATGTCGAACATATACTTTAGTGTGGTAGGGAGGATGATAAAATTAGTATAGAAATTGCATTTATTGAAAGATGGTTTGGTGCTTTGAAATTTAGTCTGTGGGACTGCCTGAAACGAGTCTGAAACTCATAGATTTAAGTCTAACGATAGACCTTTAATGAAACTGAATGAACATTCGCGTGTTGAGCTTTCCACATCCTATAGGGTATTATTTCGATAGAAAATCTTAGACTTGTTAGTGATATATTTATATGCATTTTAGGAGACTCAAGATTGCGAATGTTGTTCATCTTTATATGTATTTTTGTAAATTTGTTATATTGTTATACTTAAATTTAGCTGGAATGACTAACAAAAACTTTCGCGACAAAATCTTTGCTACGAACTCGATCAGTGATATTAAACTGACGAAGAAAGCAGCATACGAAGTTACATTCCATTTCGATAATAACGAGTGTTCTAATAAAATATTGAACAGTCGGACACCACTAGAGAATGGAACTAAATGAAGACTTTACAATTTGAAACGCTTATACCTTGGCTGGAACATAAACAAAATATGTTGCCACAATAACATATTAATTGATTTTATCAATGGAACATGATCAGAAGTAATCGTGGATACGTATAAAGCGGCCGTAGTACCGCTTCAAGTGATTGCCAAATAAAGCAAAAAGTTATAATGCATCAGACTTCGAAACGGCCCCGCAGAGGCGGCGGCCCGCGGCGCGCCCGCCCAACGTAGCTAGCTGTCCGCGGCGACAGACACTTATATAAAACATTTATATTATTGCTTGCTTATTAATAAACACGATGTGTAGCGTTTAGAGTTTTAACTTCAATGTATTTTGATTTTGTTTAAGAATTATGTGTAACTTCAAATAAAAGCATGTTAGAGGGTTGGTAATATATCGTGGGAGGTACTATTTTAATTATATTAGACGGTTATACCCGAAAGGCACTATTTGTATCCAAATCTATTCCAACACACTTTGAAGAGTATATAGAAGCCTTTTGGGTTATCTACCTTACTTGTTCTGCTTAATATATACTTTGTCACATACTTTAAAATGTAACATTAGCGGAGATTCCGGGAAGGAAGTAGATTTTATTTTCTCTTAAATCCATTATTCACTATAGTTTTAGATTATAAAACAATATGCAAATATTAAGATTAAATGTTAACAACAGAATCCAAGGTTAATCCCTCATTCGTATGAAACTAACATGGTCATTCGACCACACGGCGTATTGACCGACATATTTTATGGAAATAAAAATATGAGAATGAGTTTTTTGGTCATAATCCATATCTTTATTTAGAAAAAATATAGTTTAAGGTCACGTAGTATTTTAATACCTAGAAGGCGATATACTTATAAGTATAAAACAATACAAGTATACAATACATAGTATACAATTCTGATGGAAAAATATTCTTCAAAAAGCATCCAACATTATCCAAACAAATAAATCCGTACAATTCCATTTCCTTCTTGCCAACACTTATAGATAACATAATTGCACTCATATAGAAATTCGACCGAATCGACCAAATCGCTATTTAGATTTCCAAATGCCAAAATAAATCGTGTACAAAGAAATATCCGCGTGCTAATCAACTTTGTATGGTAAAACCTGTTCTTGTTCTTTAATTATTTTGTGAATGGAGGTTTGCTAAAAGGAAATAGAAATATTTTTTGTCCTACAGCATATCCTGCTAAATCCTTTGTTGTGTACCCTACTACCAGACGCGCCAGTTTCCCCTAAATTTAATTTATTTACTTATATACATATAGCAGTTTATTCATATATATTGACAGTCATGTACGTACCTATCTGTATATTACGTAAAATTGAACATTTAAGTTCGTAATCACATAATAACTGCAATATTGTTACCATTATTAAGTTCACTATATTTTTTAAACTAGCGATCCGCCCAGTCTTCGCACAGGTCGTAAACCTTTCTTAGCTCAGCTTGACTTTTTCTGGCATTTTTAAGCATTTGACAATAATGGTTGAATTTTCAATTTTCAATTTCAACGAAGTCAGACGAAAACTGAACAAATTATACACCTAAACCTTCCTCATGAATCACTCATAATAATCCGTTCAGTAGATTTATCGCAAACAGGCCGGTGCCGGTGAGGCAGGGGACTTTATTTTATAATATACTAGCTGACCTGGCGAACTTCGTAACGTCTGATAATTTACGACACACATTAGAAACCCGTAAAAATATCAGTGTTTTTCTACTATGTTATGTATTTTCTCCATATTGCATATTCCTCCTGAATCACTCTATCTATTAAAAAAAGCATAAAAATCCGTTGCGCAGTTTTAAAAATTTAAGCATACATAGGGACATAGGGACAGACAGAGAAAGCGACTTTGTTTTATACTATGTTAAGATAATGCAGTGATTTAATTATAATGAATACACAAAGTAAGCACGTCAAAGTAATATCAGGACAAACGTTTCCCGTTTTTTTTAATTCTATTATAAAATACTTACGTATTTACAATGGGCAAAGTTTTCAAATTCCTATGATTTTTTTTTGCTAGAGCGCACATACACGTTTATTGGCATGACATATATTTTAAATAGCCAAATGTTGAAAATCAAACAACACGGTATATCCCAATATGTATATAAAATTCCCAGTACGAATAATTTGAATCAAAAAATTTAACATAATAAATACGTTTAACTACTTCCACTCTTCCTTATAAACTTGAACAGTGGCAAATGTGACATTACTCCGAGCTCACAATATGTTTAAACCGTGTACATACTCTTCTTTTTACGTATTATTTATAACATATAATAAGTGAAACTATTTCTTTTTCGGATAAAAGATAAATCTTCAAATAGCTGGTCAGATTTTCTTCAAATATAGCAAAGAACACTCTCGAGTAGGCAAGGTTCACACGGATACATACGGTTCATACGAATACGGATTTTGCATTGAAACCGGTAGACTCATTTGAGCTCTACGAAGCCACAGACAAATATACACACACGTTAAACTTATAATAAAAAAAACCCTTATTTTTCGTTGGAAATTAAAAATGGATTGTAAAGTATTTTACTCAGCTGCAAAATTGTCTTTCCGCATGCGACGTATATTAAATTCTTCACTCTATTGATATAGAATAAAAGTAGATATATTATTATTTCTTGTCCAAAAACAAATACCTAGGAATAAATAGACCTACTATATATCGGACCATGAATACAACGAGGGGGTTCAAGTTTTGATCGTTAACTGGTTCAAGGCTATTTGAAGTCAAATTAAATTGAATATGGCGCCCCCTAGAAAACAAAATCGTGAACTGAAATTTTTATTTCCTGTAAATAATACATCGCCGCGTGTAGATCAAGAAAAATGTACAAGTGATTAGGATGGTGGGAATAAGTTCAAATTGTTATACTTTACTTACTTACTTAGGAGGGTTTAAGACGTCAAGGTACTATAATAATCATATATTTAAAGTTCTGTAGTAATCATATATGTTATATATTTTTGCCGCTGACTGTACGTACACATAACAAAATTGTCTATGATTTTTTAAATCAGTTTTACGTAGTAGTAGTAGTAGGAGTTAGTTTTTAGTAATTCTTTTTTTTTCACATTGCTATTTTTGTGATCCTTCAGTGAATATGAGTTCCTTCGTGGTATCAACGTATCACACATAACACGCGATACTAACGACGTGTGTGTCACATAACGACGAGATGGTCCAGGTATTGCAAATAAACGTAACGTGCGTTTTTGGTTTGATTGTTTCCGTTTTGGAAATTTTGACGTCAACATTTAGTCCCAAAGCCAACCGAAGATCATAGTCGATAAAAACAAATTGAAATCTACAGTACAAACAAATTCATCTCTATTCCAAATTGCAAAAGACATCAACATAAGCGTTAAAACGATACTGATCCATTAATTAATTACAAAAAAAATTGGAAAGCGGGTACCCTGTGAACTTGCTGAACATCAACAACAAATTTATATTGAAGTTTTCCTTAGCTTATTGAATTGAAATGCAACAAATGAGACGATTCTGAATGGAATTAACTTGTTGTAAAAAAAGATTATGACTATCGAAACTATCCATCGCACTGGTTACACACATGGAAGGCAGCGACACATCTTCCAAATGCAAATTAAGACAAAAGAAGCTGCTTGAGGACACGGAGGATTCGTGCTGGCATGTTCATCATAGCTTCTTCACACCTGTCCCAGCAACAATTACTGCATAGGTGTACTGCGATAAATTCCAATTGATGATGGACAAACTGGCTGTCAAACAACCGACACTTGTCAATCCACACATTCCATACAAAAAACCTATCTCAAAACTACAGGACTTACGACTGAAAACTCCGTTACTCACCACATTCACCAGTCTTAGCGCCAACTGACTTCCATGTTTCCAGAGTTTGTATTACACTTTACAGGGGAAAAATGACAAATCCGATGAGGCGGCGACAAACGCCATTAAGTTCATCGATTTCTGTCCCCAGGATTTCTACAACAGAAACGTCAATGAACTTCCATTAAAATAGCAAAGAGCATCAACTCTGATGAACAATACTTAAATAAATGTAATACGTGTTCATGATTAAAACATTTTTAAAGTTCCGTAGTAAAGTGGTAAAAATTGACACTCTTATAGTTTCACTCACACATACGTCTGTCATAAAGTCACAGCCACTTTTTTCGGAAACTGTTGGTGCCGGAAACAGTTTCCGAAAAATATTATAAATGAAATTTGAAAGATAAATATGATCTGTGAGCGGCCTCAAAATGCTACTAATTTAGTAGTTAAAATTAAGAGTGAAATTCCATATATGTAAGTGACAGAATAAATTATGCTGTGCCCTTGTACAAATAAGCTGTAACCAATTTTCTACTACTACAAAACAAAAAAGGGTGTACTTATGCGTGTGGGGAACAGTCCGGCATAATTTATATTGTAATTAAAAAAGGCATTCAGGTGTTCCTCCCATATGTACGCAAAAAATACCACCAAAATCGTTCCAGCCGCATAGAAGATTTAGTAGAACATTTTGATAACAGTAAACTGCGTAACATTTCATTTATAATCATTGTCTTTATTAAAATTCGTGTGATTTTGGAGTTTAGATTAGATCAGAGATGAAAACAATGCGTCACAAACGGCACGCAATACAAAGGACTTAATAGGCACCGACCACTTCCAACAAACGAACTGTGCGTTATTGATTTAATGTGTTTCGTTCGGGAAATTTTGAAACTCGTGGCCGCCTAGAGAAGAAAGTTGATAATCACGAACTGAAGATAATATAATGGGAGCCTTGACTTCAATTGTTACATGCGATGAAAATAGATCATACACGACAAACACAAGCATTCGTCACATAGCATTCGTTAAATCCAGGTGCTCAAGTGCCAAAGTGAAAGGGCAATTTCATAGGTACAGGTGCTTTTTTATCCCATATTTTTTCTCACATTATTGCTTTGTTGTACTTAATTTTTATTTGATTTGTAATTGATAATTGTATAACACATAATATACTAGCTTTATCAGAAGCTGGAGTCCCGTTTGGTATGGTCCAGATGCGGGGCGTTTTAAATAACTCGGTAATACCACCTATGGTCAGCGTTTCTCGTATACTGTATCGAGGTTTCCATGTTTCACGAAAGCGTCCTGTTTTTCGTTACAACAGAAGAGGCCGTGGCAAGCTGAGGGTCGTAAACAGAAAACTTGTGCAGATGAAGTTTACGTTTCTTCAAATTATAACAACCAAACTCCAAAAAGAAAAAAACAGAGTGCGCAGTGAATCTGATGAAGACTTATTTTACATTTGCCCATATTCCCCAAACGATATTTTAGTTTACTTCGAGGAATATTGCCCATGCTCATCCATAATAATTACTTACTATAGGGACAAAGTATTTTCGGCTTTTGTGTACAGACCCGACCAAAAATATTTCACAAAGAAATTAAGGATTTCATGGTATTTCTATATTATCCGATTACCACACATATAGTCATGACCAAATATTTCTTAGTCATTCCCAGCGTATCACGACGCAATTCTGCAATAAAAGTTTGTAAAACTCTGGCTAGATTATAGGTAAAGCATTAAATGTAACTTAAATAAAATAAGATGTAAGATAAGATACGCACTTAATGATAAGGACTTTAAATGAATTATTAAGAAGTACAAATATATTTTACTCATATATTTTAGTAGTTATCATCACTAGTACAGCGTAGCAGAGTACATTCCAGACCTCTCCTAATTGTAGAAACTGATCTTTGTCTAACAGCGAGATATAAAAGGCCTACTAATTTTACATTTACGTGTGCGTAAGATTTTTAACAATTAAGGGGTTCAGACTGCGGTCATTGAACGGCGCTATTATTAAATCACTATCATATTTTGAGAATTGTATATTGGATTTTTTACTCCTCCTTAAAACTTATGTTTTCGCTACATTTAACATTGTAACAAACGGTCCTGCATGCTTTAAGACCGACCAAGTTGAAGTACGAAAATTAATCGGAATGACCCCATTGGGCCCATTATACCTTCGTCTTTGGGTCACGGAAAAGCATATGAGTAACAAATTTCAATTCATTGGGTCCAGCAGTTTCACAGCAGATTAGCGGCGACACAAGGACGAAAAGACACATAAGCGATCCTAGGGAGCTTTCCGTTTCTTCTTTTTTAATGTGGAATCATAAAAATACTCCCGATTACAATTAACTTTAATAAAATTTGTTAGATATGTACTTTTTACGACATTCATCCTTTTCTGTTACGGAATTAATGGCGGTAAAGGTAATAATTTTGTATTTCAGAATAACGAACTTTCGAATTACGGAACTCTCCATAACAAATTAATATAATTATAAAATTTAATTTGAATTTGAATTACACAATTAAGATTTTCCTAAAATGTCGTGCTTGTCTTAGAGTAAACATTAAATGTTGAAAGAAATAAGGTTACGGGAATGACCAAAAAAATACATCTACTTAATTTTCGCGTAAAGTAAGGCGCACGGCGCATACTTACCCTCCCAACTTGGCATGGCAAACTTCGTGCGTGTAAAGATGCAAATTCTCAAAATAGAAATAGTAAGAGCAATAGTATCCAAAATTATATAATAGATATTGTAGTAATCCGGCACGTAATGGAATTTCAAATCAAGGAAAATGTATTAGGAGTTCAGCGTCGATAATCATTATCATCGAAATTCTGTAAAGTGGAATAAATTACTACGTACTACGGACGTATCAGGCATTTAATAGTAAAGCTTTTTATATACAACTAGCTGACCCGGCGAACTTCGTACCGCCGTAGAATTAAATGATGAGTCAAAGCTCAATAGCTAAACATTAACATAACTTAACAACAATAACAAAACTGAAAATCATGTGTAAGAACAAAGTATAATTTAGTCAATTTAAGTATTTTAAGCTATCTTCCTTGCTTAATATTTAATTTCAGAACGCACCCTATTTG
>DWOP01000204.1:0-10539 GCA_018251135.1 Cephise aelius
GTTATGTAGTCGAAAACCTACCGGCCGCCCGGCCGGTCTACCGGCAAAAAATCACAGGTGGTAGAATTCTTTAACATCCGTTGGCGCTCTGTCGTCGTAAATATGTTTATGCCGAATCATCCGTATCAACGGCAGTAGTGCTGTTGCGTCCTAATTTAAAGGATTTGGGAAGCATAAGTATTCTTAATTAGTAACAATGTATTTGTTGTTGATTTCAGGTTGGTCTGCAACTATTTATGGGATTGGACAGTGACGACTTTTTTATTACTTACCGTGAAGTGGACTGCATGCACGTTTGCTATAAAATTTTCATAAAAAAGTTAATTTGTTTTAACATAATAAGTAAACCTATTACTTAATCGTTTTTTCACGAAGTATACTCCCCAATTTAATCAAATAAATGTTAGGGATGCAGTAGCGAAGCTACCAACGCACCAGCAGTTGGCAACATTCACTGCTGCTGCTGATCATTTTATTGATATGAGAGAACGAGTTTAACGGAACGTGGTTTGCACAAATGAAAATGTAAACAAGCAGCTGAGCAGACTGCGCAGTCGCATATTGATGAAAGCACGCGACGTTCGTCGTCAGAAATTTGCGTGCGCCTTGCAGTTCGTGCACCATGCACATTCCATATTAAAAAACCCTTTTCACACGGCACACTTTCCTTCAATTTTCGAGAAAGTGATCCATCATCGGCGATCTATCATAAGGTCCGGAAAATTTCTCCTCCTGACTGCGAGGGGAAGCAAAATAACCATCCCTGTAATTATTGGCACTTTGCCGGCAGATGAGTAAATGCTCGAAATTCTGGGCTGCGGAGAAAGTGAAGTGTTAATGCGACAAGTTGATCATAGTGCATCGTCCCTTTCGAACCACGAACCGGGAAGGAATTCTGCGAACTTTGTGTCTGACCTCGCTTTATACAGTTTGCAGGATAATTGGATTTTGAATAAACGATGTCATGTTTATATGCGTTTAACGTGTTTTGCAGGTCAATAAAGAAATCTCACACACTACAACAACCTACATAATAATTTAACATCGGGTGACATCTATTTTTGTTTCACCGTTTTTAAGTGGTTCACCCTAATTCAATATCCCATGGCGCCCATAGCGGAAACAGGGTGTGGTGCGGATTGGGTGCGTCCTTGAAATTTGTTTACCTGGTTAGTTGTCCGGAAATAACTATTGAGTTTGATTTACCATTTGTTGCCGAAGCAAGTTGCGCACACATTTTTAAACTTATTATGGGTCGAAGCAGGCAATTTAATGACTTATTATATAACCTGTGGCAAGTATAGAGGTTTTAAGCGGGTAAATATACCTATTTAAATAACAGACAATAAAACGAACGGAGATAAGAAGCTATAATTATCCATCTGTGATACTAGATCAGTGTTACTGTTTTCAGATATAGAAAGTTAAAAAAAATGTGAAGCTTTTCGTGAGCAATGATCAAGAGCCAGAGAATTTTGATTTTTAATATTTTATAGATTGTGTCGTATGTCACGTAACAGATGTTTGTAGGTTATTACTTATCCATATTAAATAAAAAATATTACAGAGAAATAAATTCCAATAGATTACGTTACTATTTACAGGTCAACATTTAATTTATATAAATTAGAAATAGATTATACTAATGTAGAACAGTGATAGCTCCGTTTTTAAGGTACCGACCTCTCACAGGGTGGTCTGTGGTTCAACCTTAGTTACTTGCTATATTTAGTTTAGCTATAGCTTATTATTAAGTAAAATTTTGCCATTGCCCTGTGTGTAGTTTCAGCGAAGTATCTCGTACTGTCCGCAAGCACCTATGATTGTCGATTATAAGCAGGTACATAGGTAGTCTTCTTAAATTTGCCTTTCCAACACAAACGGATATCCTTTCTATTTATATTCAAGGATAAATGTTAAGTAGGCACTGCATAGTTTTGGCCTGCCATATCGAAATATGCACGCTTTACTCAGCAAGATGGACTATATTCGATATACATATAGAAAAGCGATATCAATCTATTAAATGTACACACGAGTATATAAATGAAGCTGGAATTTCTATGTGTTATTTCGAAATAATATTCTTAATCTCGAGTAAATATTCATTTGTTTGCAAGCAACGACTAATCTGAGTAATATCTATTCTTTACTAATGATACTTAGTGTATAGCTAGGTATATAATTATGTGGTCTGTTTGTCTGAATTTTATGTCTATAAGAGGATTTTATTAAAGAAGAAGAGTTACAAAGTTTGTAGGATGTGTAAAAGGTTCACTGGAAGTTAAGGGATAAGTTTATGAAGATAAGTTTACGAAGTTTGGATGAAACAATTGACCGAATTTGATTTGCATTGTAGTTTTAGTTTGAAGGTTGACGCAAAGAAATATTCTTCATGTTATTAAAATAGACAATTAGATTATGGCGTAACATGTCACGCATTTGAACGGCGTAGTCATTTTTGTGCAGTAGAAATGTAAATGTTTATTTAGCTGTAGGTAATAAGTGACTGACTATATTTATACCGTACATGTCGCATGCCGAGCGCGCCTTGCTCAAAATATCGCGTCGTCCCGGCGACTTCCGTCGATTCACCGCCGACAGTTGGACCTTTTCCATAAACTGACGACACGTCAACGACATCTAACGGCAAAATTTTTCAATAATTAGATTAGTTAGTTCTTAAATGCTGTTAGGAGGTACAAAAATAAGAATTTGTGGAAAAATGGTTTTTTGCTTTTATGTTCATTCAAACGAACGTTAAATATTCAGTAATATTGCTTTAAATGTTACAATTTTAACATATAAACTTTAATAATACGTTTGGTGTGTGAAAGATCAAGAAGATAGATTGATGCCTAGGTGGGTCATAAAGTCCGTGAAATCACCAATTGCTTTATCACTAATATGCACGAAGTATTATTGTTTCCGTGCGGAAGTCGCAAAATAAAGGATAAAAAGAATAAAAAATCACAAACAAAATTAATATATAAATTGCATACAAACTTCTTAATTTACATATGTACCAAACTAAATTATATCTATCACTAAAAAAGGTTATTTTCTAATTTTTACTTTCTTGATAACAACGTTTCTTCCAAAACAGAAAAAAATAGTACAAACATTAAATTCATTTGATAAGAGATAAATGCAGCCTTTGGAAATCTGTATCAATTCTCCAAATAGAACGGGAGTCCTGAATTACAGATGCGTTGCGACACCTCGAGACTTATTTTAAAAATATGGATTATATAAGCAAACATATTTTGATGATTATCATAAATCAAACATGTTAAATAAAACAGGTAGCATAAAATTATTAAAAACAACTTTTTTAATGGTAACATGGAGACAGTTAATTTTTTTTATCACTTTTTATGTGATCATTGTCCCGGTCTTATGGGCCCGATGAGTTACCAGAAGGTACAGCAGGCGGCGCTTTTAATCAAGTTTTCTGCATCATTTGGTTCTTGTAGTTATTACGTGTTCCAATCTTGAAAAATTAAAACTTTTTAAAGGTTAAATTTACACTTCAAAATTTTAAATAACTTTAATAAGATGACCTACTAATAGTGTAGGATAATATGATTTTATTATCAAATATTTATTTACAACCTGTGCCAAAGGCTAATTTGAACGCTACGCTGCCGCAGATACAAACAAATAGAATCCACATAGACAAAAGCGAAAATATTATAACTTCTCTCTTTTTTTCATGCAAAGCGTGTTTTTTTTTTCATTTTGTAGAAGTAGCAAACGAGCATGCAGTCCACCTGATGGTACGCAGACACAAACAAATGGAAATCCACATAGATAACAGCGAAAATATTATAACTTTTCTCTTTTTTTCATGCAAAGCGTGTAACGAACAAGCTGTAAGGGTACAGTACAGTACCTGGTTTGGACAATCGAAATCGAAATCCGAATTTGAGCGCTTGTGTGTTAGAAATGTATTAGATTTAGGTACTATTTAGGTAAAGATTTATGTTTTGCTATAATCGAAAAAAAATCTTACAAACGACGGTTATTTTGGATTAGGGCACGGAATTAATCTACACTAAAATATTATTTACGTGTACATAGATACATTCGATTTCCGCCCTCGATCACCCGCATTACTTCCTATTGAATACGTCGATAGTGATGAAATGGTCCACAATTGGTACTGCAAGTTCAACCTTATATTTCCGAAAACTACGTCTGAAAGGGGCGACTGCTTCTTAGATACACGATGCGGGTTCGGGGTTCACTTAAATAGATCAACAGATAAATGTGTACAATGCATTCTGCAGTTATCCTTTAGTCTCAGTTATTTTCTAATTAAAGTCGTATTCAACGTAGCGACAAAATTTAAAAAAGAACGATAATATAATATGTATATATCGAAAAAAAATCAATGAATCAAAAAGTCAGGTCATCTAATATGTGCCTACTTTCGTTAAGATCTAAAATGCAAAGACTTCTCATACTAGGCTTAGCGACATAAAAATATAGAGCCATGTTGTAATAATAACGGCAAACTAAAGTTTGATCTGTTGTTCTATACGATAATAATACAAACTTTTTGTATATTGCGAATTCAGTTAACTTAGCTTTTGTTCAAGACACACGAGAACAGAGTAGGTATACGAATACCGAATGTCTTAGCCTTAAGTCTGAGTAAAATCTAAGAACGCTTTATAGATCTCAACCCAAATTAACACGAAAGTTCAAACTCGGCGTTTGAATGCTAAATGTTGGCAGGTGTATCCATCGATTGATCTTATTCCAGTGAAGTGCCTCTGATGTATTAAAGTACTTTGATGTATTTGATACATCAAAATTAATCCCTGCATATTTACCTCCCATTAATCTTCGAGTACACCTTTTCTGCCATCAGACATTTGCAGTTTCATTATGCATTCAATCTCGGGTATCTCGATCAATTTCTATGTTAATTCTTAACCAATTAATTA
The DNA here is from genome assembly GCA_018251135.1 of Cephise aelius. NCBI lineage: Eukaryota > Metazoa > Arthropoda > Insecta > Lepidoptera > Hesperiidae > Cephise > Cephise aelius. Next base: position 4,956 of record DWOP01000204.1, read on the forward strand.
GTTTAATATGCATAAAGGTAGCTTTTTAATGTGAAACTTAGATAAAATTCCAAAAGTGATAAATTGCGGGTGCAAATTATCTAATATATCTACCTACATCCTAATGACGCTTTGATATCTGAATATAGAATAAAATCTATAAAAACCAGAGAATATAGTTCTTCCAACTTTATAAAGTTGTATGATAAAATGAAAAACTAGTAAAAAAACAGTTCAAAAAAATAAGTAATATGAAAAGTAGCCTTCATCAAACGGTTACTATGTTATATTACCTTCGATTTACCTATGCTAGAGGTAGATCTTGCATTAATAAAAAATATGTTACACTTAGTAATTGCTTCACGTTACTATATAATTAGTAGGCGGCCAGGCAGGAAGGTGTTCCATAAATTTATTTCCTATCATGAACCAGCTACTTCAATAATTTTTAAACGAATCAATTTACACAATCCGCGTATGATTAAATGAGAGCAGAAAAAGGATACCTATGCCAATAATTGATAAATGAATAAGTATTTCGCAGAAATCAAAGTATTATTTTTTTCGTAAAACCTATTTGCTTCCAGTATGTAGTGTGAAATAGTATTAAAAAAGTAAACGGGAACTCCAATATTTTTTTAATGGCGAAAAGTAATCCGCGGAGCATCTAAATAATGAATTTGAATTTTACTTTTTCATTTAAGTGTTATATATTCACATGAAACATAAAAATTTATATTTTTCTCTAGCTAACTCACAATGCGATCCAATTAATACGCAAAAAAACTATTAAGTTTGTAATGAAAGCTGAACTTGGACATTGATTTATTTAAATTCGTCACAAATTGCGTGTAAAAATTTCAATTATTACTTTATTATGTTTCATAGCGCGCTCTATAAAAATCGAACAGTAGGTTACCTACTGTTCGATTTTTATAGAGAAACATTATTGTAGTAGTGTATAATGTACGTAAGTTAGTGGTTATGAAACCGGCCTCTAAAAAGCAGTGATAGCCCAATGGTTACGAAACCGGCCTCTAAAACGGTGCGTGTCTGGGGTTTAAACCCCGGTCAAACTCCAGGCCTCTGATATTTTCTGAATTATGTGCGTATTATAAATTAATTTTCACTAGCTTTAACGGTGAAGGAAAACATCGTGCGGAAACCTGCATGCCTGAGAGTTCTTAAAAAAAAAGTTCTCAAAGGTATGTGAAATGTACCAATCCGCAATTGGCCAGCGTGGTAGACTAAGGCCTAAATCCTTCCCATTCTAAGAGGAGACCCGTGTCCAACAGTGGGACAGTAAAGGGTTGATGATGATGATGACGATGACTTATAATGTTTGGATATTCCTATATTCCCAGTGCAAGCATTTTAATCAAATGCCGATTTACATTGTAATGCAGGCAGTGATTTTTTATAGTCAGTTGCGGGACAATTCGCGCGCAGTCGTGTGTTCACGCCCGATAGCGGTGTATTTACATGCGAATATCTGTTTGTGCAGATCACTGGCGTGTAAGGTAACACACATTAGTAAATGAGGGATATAATATAACAGAAATATTCTTGCTAAATGTAAATATAACTAAGGTAATACTAGGGTAGGTAATTTTGACATGACTAACAGTGAAAAATGTGCAAAAATTTTCATGTGTGTGTGTGTGTGTGCGCGCGCGCGCATGTGTGTGTGTTTCTCTCTCTCTCTCTCTCATTGCGTAACAGCAGTAATTGCACTAGTAACTTGATTTTGCTTAAGTCAGTAATACATAAAGCAATCGACTAAAGCAAAATTAAGTTACTAGTGCAATTAGTTCAAAACCGATTGCCATATCGAAGAAAGTTGAACAAATAAAGCTTTTTAAAGACCTAATAACATTTCAAATGCGGTACACGGAGCGGGCGGCACCGTCTGTTGCAGCTGCATTATTCAGTGAGCGCGGCGGTAACGAGCGGACTGTTCACGTTTAACATATCATTGTTGCACCTTCGCAGTACATCAATATAAAATCGATAACGAAACGACAACAATCGTATATTTTTATGTTAGGGTTAACGGCAACTTAATATGCGGATAACTTGATACTAGTTATTGTTGCCATCGATATGTAATCGATCTCAAATGTCAGACCCATTCCGTATCTCTGTTTTACACCATCCATCAAACCAAGACTTGAATGCTTTCTTATTTCAATGTTTTCGTGTCATTTTGTTGAAGTAACATAAATGAAAAAATAAATAAGACACTCTAACGCTGTTGTCATAATTCAGAATTAAAATAGCGACAATATTGCCAAAGTCGAATTACATGGTCATTGCACCTTAGGCTTTGCGCAAATGGACCACTGACCATATCCATCGGTGGTCGTCGTGCGCCGTGGCCTTTGGTATCGCGCAAACGAAGGTAGTCAGCGGGTGCTACAATTCGTAACAATCTCCTGCTGCGCAGTCTCACAATGGATTACATATTGGTCACCGGTAACATGTTCCGGTGACTGAATCGCGAGTGGGTGCTACTCGGTGCAAGAGTGCAACGACTTTATACATAACGTATTAAACAGCTTGTCGCCAAACACTGGTGGCTCTGATCAATGGCTCATTTCGGCAGAGCGTCTTAGCTGTATAACTAACAAACGTGATAAATGCCTGTCGTAATCGACATCAAAGCGATCACCTGAAAACTTACAAACATGGCATCATTGATCGATGTCAGAGTCACGAGAAAACCTACACACGTCATACCAATGCCGTAACAGTGCCAACAATGGAAACACATCCAATAACCCTAGTCGAAATCTGTTTACACGTAGGCGTTATCGGTGCGTGATATTCATGAGGCGCTTACATCTCTTATTTATGTATAAATAAATAGTACTTTAATACGCTGGAGATGCCCTCCTTTGTATTAACAACGAACATGATTTACACACTGGTTCTCCCCGCCCGTCTCCCACGGGATGCTTTTGTATATCTATCGTTACATATTATACAAAGAGAATATTATAATAGAACACTGATTCATGTTGTTAGTTCTCTGTAAATACAATATATACGTGTAATGTAACGTGCGACAGGTATTAACAATGAATATTTCAGTCATCAGAATATGTATATGGATCACACAGAATGAATTTACAGGTAGAATTAGTTTGAATGGCATAAACTTTGTATGACTTGACACAATACCACCACAAAGGAACAGAAGCTTTGTTACAGCTGGAATTAATCGTATGATCACTTGAGTCATTCGTATGAAATTGATTAGTCCTACACAAATATATCAAAATGCGTCTTGAATCGAGTTTTTATTGCCATATTACTATGATAAAGATAACATAATTGGATACGTGACGCTGGAGAGGTTTAAACATATTATACTCTATCAAAAACATAAATAGCTAAAAGCCTAAATTTTGCAAATTTTATTCACAATTTCTTCTACTGTAAAAAGTTGTGAGATACTGTAGAAACCCAAGTCAAGATATATTTATTCAGTACTACCTTTCGGAGTATCTATACTCGTACAACAACTCTGACATACATTGTTATCTAATTAGTTTAATGAACTAGCAACATATTATAGTGAGCGTATCTATATTTGGCTGCGTCTTACATTTATTTTGTCTCTTGGTCGCATCTCGTCCAGAACAAATAATAATAAATATATGTGTTATGAGGACGACTATTTGTTCTGTGTCTAGTTGTCAATTTATTATTTATTTAAGCATTTAGAAATCTACATGTATGTTTATCACTTGCCAGGTAACCACAGAATAGACGCCTAGTTTGAGAATCAGATGACAGTTTGTAAGTCGTATGACAGTTTGTGAGTCGTATGACAGTTTGTAAGTCGTATGACAGTTTGTGAGTCGTAAGATATTATTAGGTTTTCTTTTGTCCAGCTTTCATTATGGGTACATAGGTATGTATAGGTACATCTGGTTAATTACTGGTGCTCATTTACTGGGGTAATAATACATTCCTTTGTACCACAAAAATATTAGGTACTGTGCGCAAAAATTTTAATAAATCGCGAATTTTCGCGCTAGTGGGCGGAACCACGGGCGGACTGGCGTTAGACAATAAATTTTAAACAATACCCAAACTCAGTTCGCGTACCGCTCATAACTCAGCCGGCGTTTTAATACGACATCCGCGGGTTCCGGCTCGTTGCCGGCCGCGCTCCACACGTTTCAAAGTTCAAGTGCAACGTTTCCTTGGCATTTGTTAGCCTTTTAAAGCATTTCAGAGAACATGAGAACGATTTTATGTTAGACTAGCTGAACCCCGCGGTTTCACGCGCCGTGTAATTTAAAGGGATGTAATGTTAAGCTATAGCCTTCCTCATGAACGTGGCTATCATAAATAAAGAATTTTTGAAGTCCGGCCGGTAGTTCTAGAGATTAGCGCGTTCAAACAAACAAACTCTTTAGCTTTATTATATTTGTATAGATCCAGATCTATTTCCTTATGAATTTTGCATGTTTGATTTGGAGTTCAATACCGTCCTCTTCGATTTTAAACATAAAATAAACAATTTGAATTTGGAGATCCTTCGCCTGCCACTAATTGGACAATTTCATATTACAGCACAATATTGCGTAGCCGAGATAGCTTACATAGTAGCAGATTTATTCGAAATTAAGAAATGGACAGTCAAAATTTTACATTTTTGCGGCCTAGTTCTCGTTCTAGTGTAATATGCCATTAGGAACATCGTTCCGATAAATAAACCTTTATGATTTAAAATTATGAATTTAATTTAAACAAAGTCGGCGATGTATCGGTACCCCCTCTGGTGTTGCAAATGTCCATAGACGACGGTGACCGGATTCCGTCAGGTGAGCCGTCGGCCTTATCGCTGGGTCAAGATATTAATACAAAATCGGTACCAAATTACCACTTCTAAACTCATATTCTTGAAAAGTTTTTGTCTGTATGTCTGACGGTACGAGCCTGTTTACTTTGCTTACATAATAACTTACGTAAGCCTGCTCGGCTTCTTATGCAATCGCAGACGGAAGGTAACGGGGGCAATTAGATACTGAGGTTACTGAAGTACCACTACGGGGCGGTTCTCCCCTCTCCGCTATGACCGGGACACCAGAGCAGATTTTGGAATACAATAAATACTAAATTACTAAAGTAATATTAGTAATACTAAAGTAAGTAAAAAAGTAATTTACATACAAAAAAATAGAAATATATGACAAAACATTATTTCGTAAGAAGAATTCTACATACCGACTTCTAAATTGAAATACATTTTTTTACACACTCTTAGGCCGATACTAGGATTCCCTGTGTCGTGGATGCCATGGACACACACAAAAACAATTGCACAAACACCCAAACCCAGAATAGAATTATAAATTTATTATTTAAATTTATGATTGACCGGGAATCGAACCCGGGACCTTTAGCGTGTCAATTCGGCATGATAACCGCTCGGCCACGCGGGTCACCAATTCGGGTCAAATTGTTGTAATGGACATTCGCGATTGACCACGAATAGGACTGCCGAGGAGCTCTTAGAGAACGTTAGTAGGGATTAGATGTTATTAAGAATATTAGTTGGTCAGTATTCGTTAGTAGTGGGACTATGGGA
>DWOP01000205.1:0-10530 GCA_018251135.1 Cephise aelius
AACCTGTCCTGTTTTATAACTACAATATAATTACAATAATGTAGTGCCAATCGATGTCATACGGATGTAACGAAATGCAAGGTACCCGATTTCCGCCATCTGGCTACGAAACTTTACTTTCTATTCTACGCAAATCTGGGACAAAAGTTTATAAATAAGACTAAAATTTTGTATAAAAATTTATTACATGGCAAAGTTTGATAAAACAAAAGATAAATAAAATCATTAAATATATTGTTAAAATTTCAATAATGTATTATGCAAGAACTTTTATAATTCATAAAAAGGCACATTTGTTATACAAATCTAGCGATTATTGTTAAACTTAAATAATTCGAATAAAAGTAAAATACAATTCAAAATTAATAAACATTAAAATTTAAAGCGCCACTAAATAAGGAATGATATAGTTATCAGTTAGTCTTTATTTTGAAAAAAGTTTATTGTTGTGTTACTTTTGAGGAGTAAAATTTATGTTCACGAGAATCGCGCGTGTGTTTGAATGGCGTGCGCGAGGAATCTAGCAAGGTTGCGGGGCAAGTACCATGGACATGGGTCGTAAACTCTCGTTTGTAGCTGGTACCACCGTCACCCAAAACAAAGTGTGAAGTATTGCCATGCTGCCGACCGTGACGTTCTACTCTCTCGACTCTTTCAGAGCGCTCGGATCTTTGCGCATGTTCAGATCGTGAAAAACTGCCGTACGCCTTCGCTTCTGACTGCCCGTAGAATTCACCACCCACACGAAGATTGTCTCTGGCTGTAACACGTGGTTGGCGTTCTACCACCAATGTTGACTGGCCGTCCCTCCTTTGTTGCCTACGAGAATCAGAACTCTCTGAGTGTTGTGATATCACAGCCATGTTTTCACGAGCTGAACGATGCATAGAGCTGATGCTTTTCCTATCAGTACTCTGCGTTGAGTTACTGATGTACTCCCCGCGGTCACACAGATTTCCAATGCTCTTACGTTGTGCCGCAGCAGTGGAACTAATAGAATGGTGAGCTTCTGTAGCTGATGACACGCCTTTACGGTGTAGAACAGCATTGGAACTGGCTGCATCAGAAACTAAATCAGAAGTACGTTTGTGATGACCGCTGCGTGTTGTGTCTATATTATTTGCAGAATCCCCTCCACCGTGCATAGCTCGTTGAAATTCAATGCTGGTTTTTGTAACACTGTCACTCAACTGACTTCTATTGACAATTTGTGACTGATGGGTAGATCTTGAAATATTGTGTTCAGTGTGACTATCTGTTATAACGTTACTGATAGAGCTAGCGCTTCGTTTAGCATGATGGTCAGACGTAACATGTCGCTGTTGTGAGGTTGACCTATGATCAGCAGGTTGTATATTCTGGATATCAGAATCGACATGTCGTCTTTGAATATGGCTGTCAGAACCAACTTGCTGCAGAGATCTCGTGTTTTGATCAGTAATTCCTCTTGTTATATTGCTAACGTTGTGTTGGCTTCGGTTGTCCGTCGAAGTATGACTATAACGTTGTTGCGTATTTACATTTTGAACATTGGAAGTTGATGTTGAAGATTGCTGCGCAGATGATACAACTCTTTGTGTCACATTTTCACCAGTATCATTCCTGACTATTGAACTGCCATGTTGGATGTGATGCGTATCTTTTGAATCATGATCGTGGTGACCTTCTCTTACAATAAATGTTGTATTTGAAACATTTCGCGTCGACTGGTCATCGTTAACATTATGATGTTGACGAGAATCATGCACGTTGTTTGTGATAGACTTGTTTCTTTGTTCTGTAGAAATAAATTTCTGAGATGTATCACCGACGACTGGTTTGTTACGATGAATCGTATGATCATCAGTAACTCTTTTTACACCATAACCAGTATTATCTCCACCTGTAACCGTATTAACTTCAACGTTTCTTGTTACTGTAACCCATTTCCCTGCTATCAATTTCTTTTCCGTTACTTGTTTCATTACCTTGGTTATATTACTCGAAGTAGTAATATGTTTTGAATCCATTTTATTTACGACATTCTTATCACTTACGTTTCTCACCACAGACCTATCAGATTTATGTTGAGTATCATTTCGGTCTGAAATGCTATGAGATGAAGTTCGATTAATATTTGTTTGAGATCCTTTATGATCAACAATGTCTTGAGTAGTGACTGTAGAATGTTTACTGTGAGTTCCTTTCTGCAAATGTGTTGCAGTAGATTGTTCCACTGTTGTATGTTTTACGTGTGTTGCCCGTTCGGTCTTTTGCGTTTTATCATCGGAATGTATTTCAATATTACTCCGAGTAATGTGCCGGGATCTATTATAATCATCTCGTTCAGAAAGCTGTTTTGATTCTACTGAGCTTCTGACGGAGTCGTAGTCAACAGCAGTATCATTCCTTACAACATCAGTACGTTGGTCTTTTGGTCTTAAATCATCATGTGGTCCAAGATGATCCCTACGGTCATTCATAGTTTGCGGTGTTCTAGCTCTGGAAGGATAAGAATCTTTTTCCGTTTCAGGATGCCAACTATCTTTTGGCTTAATTGGATCTGGACGTACACCTGGTTGCCACTTTTGTTGTGTAGGTCGATCAAATTCACCTTCAGATTTAAGATTGTCCTTTGGACGAATTTGTTCGGGTTTTTCACCAGGTTGCCATTGAGTTTTTGGATGATCCTGTTCGGTACCTTTTTGCTTCCTTGTACCTGGATGATCACTCGGTTCCCTTTTTTGTTGGCCAGGGCGATCAAATTCACCTTCAGGTTTAAGATTATCTCTGGGACGGAATTGTTCTGGTCTTTGACCTGGTTGCCATGGAGATTTATTATCCGGAGATTGTTTATCCGGCTTTAATGGACTTGCACGATCTCCAGGTTGCCATTTTTGTGGAGCTGGACGATCAAATTCACCTTCAGGCTTAAGATTATCTTTAGGACGAAATTGTTCTGGTCTTTCATCCGGTTGCCATTGAGATTTAGGATGTTCTGATACTTTATCATTCGGCTTTGTTGTAGCTGGCCGATCTCCAGGGTGCCATTTTTGTTGAGTAGGGCGATCAAATTCGCCTTCGGGCTTAAGATTATCTTTAGGCCGAATTTGTTCCGGTCTTTCGCCAGGTTGCCACTGACCCTTAGGATGTTCATCAAAGTTCCTCGGACGTTGATCGTCTTTTGGCTTTCTTGAATCATGAACGTCTATTTTGCTCCATGAAGGTCTTGAAGGCTTTTCCTCATCGGATGTACCACGGTGAGTAGGTTTCCCGGGTTGGGATTGATGTTCACCTGGAACGTATTTATGGTCTTGAGGTTCCAAACTGCTTCTTTCAGGTGTTGTCCACTTTTGCCTAGTTGGTTTTTTGCCTTCGGGCTCAAATTTATCACCTGGTTTTGTTGGTGTATATCTCTCTCCATTTATGGGCTCGGGTGCCTTATCCGTCTCTTGATCGGGGCTTTTATCATGAGGATAGTAAGTTATAGCAGTTTTATCACCCTTTATTATTTTATAATCGTCTCTACGCTTATGATCTTCAAACACCCCTTCAATTTTCAAATTATCCTCTCTTCGAGTTAATTTCACCCTTTGACCTTTAACAACTCTGTATGTATCGGATGATGATGTATGAATATTCTCCATTCTTCCCTCTATTTTCAAATTATCCTCGTGTTTCACTAGAGCCCTTCTTTCGCCGGTGACAACGCTGTAATCATTTCTTTGCTTCATATCAATAAACTCGCCTTCTATTTTTAAGTTATCCTCCCGTCTAATAATATCAACTCGTTCTACTTTTTGTTTTCTACGTACGTCAATATCTCTTTCGATTGTAATATTATCCACTTGCTTAAACGGTTTACGTTTCTCGGCGGGTTGGGAAGGCACAACTTCAGGCTTATAAAATTTGCCATCAGGCTTAAGATTGTCTTGTGGTTTAACGACTGGTGCTCTTTCGCCTTTAGTTGCACTATAATCATTACGAATGTGAAGGTCAATGAATTCTCCTTCAGTCCTTAAGTTATCTTCATGCTTTTGGATAATTATCTTTTCAGTTCTATCTATACGTTTGTAATCGTCTCTAGAGCGATGAGTATCAATAACTCCCTCCATCTTGAGGTGATCTTCATGTTTTACAACTTCTACACGGTCTCCTCGAGTTGCTGTGTAGTCAGTTCTACGTACAACTTCCATATCACCCTCTGGTTTCAAATTATCTTTTGGTTTCTTTTGAACTGGCCTTTCGCCCATAGACTGTGGTTTTGCTTTCTCCGGTCGATCGAATTCTCCTTCTGGCTTAAGATTATCTTGTGGCTTTTTAGGAAGTTGCCTTTCTGCGGGATGCCATTTATCATGTTTCGGTTTTTCAAATTCACCCTCAGGTTTCAAGTTATCTTGTGGTTTCTTCGGTGTTTGTCGTTCAGCTGGACGCCAATCATCTTGTTTCGGTTTTTCGAACTCTCCTTCAGGTTTTAAATTGTCTTTTGGTTTTTTTACTTCAGGACGTTCAGCTGGACGCCATTTATCTTGCTTAGGAGTTTCAAAATCGCCTTCGGGTTTCAAATTATCCTTTGGTTTTTTAGGAGTTTGCCTTTCGGCTGGGCGCCATTCATCTTGCTTAGGTTTTTCGAATTCTCCTTCTGGTTTTAAGTTATCTTTTGGTTTAATAACTTGAGGCTTTTCAGCAGGGCGCCATTTATCTTGTTTCGGAGTTTCAAAGTCTCCTTCTGGCTTAAGGTTATCCTGTGGCTTCTTTGGCGTTTGTCTTTCAGCTGGACGCCACTCATCATGTTTAGGCTTTTCAAATTCACCCTCTGGTTTCAAATTGTCTTGCGGTTTTTTAGGTTGCGGTCTTTCTGCGGGCTGCCATTCGTCAGGCTTCGGTTGTTCGAATTCACCTTCAGGTTTGAGATTATCTTTAGGCTTTTTCTGTTTGGGACGTTCAGCTGGTCGCCATTGATCTTTTTCAGGTGTTGTAAATTCTCCTTCAGGTCTCAAGTTATCTTCAGGCTTAGTTGCTTTTGGTCTTTCAGCAGGACGCCATTGTTCTGGTTTAGGTTGTTCAAATTCTCCCTCCGGTTTCAAATTATCTTTAGGTTTTCTTTGAATTGGTCGCTCAGCTGGTTGCCATTTTTCGCGTTCAGGAGTTTCAAATTCGCCTTCGGGTTTCAGATTATCTTTTGGTTTTTTAGGCGTTTGTCTCTCAGCAGGGCGCCACTCGTCCTGCTTTGGCTGCTCAAAGTGGCCTTCAGGTTTGAGATTGTCTTGAGGCTTCTTCTGTGTAGGACGTTCAGCGGGACGCCATTTTTCACGCTCGGGAGTTTCAAAGTCTCCTTCTGGTTTTAAGTTATCTTGTGGTTTCTTAGGTGTTTGTCTTTCAGCTGGACGCCACTCATCTTGTTTCGGTTGCTCAAACTCACCTTCAGGCCTCAAGTTATCCTTTGGCTTTTTAGCCGTTTGTCTTTCTGCTGGTTGCCATTTTTCAGGTCTTGGTTGTTCAAACTCACCTTCAGGTTTGAGATTATCTTGAGGCTTCTTCTGCACTGGACGTTCAGCTGGGCGCCATTTTTCACGTTCAGGAGTTTCAAATTCACCTTCAGGTTTTAAGTTGTCCTTGGGTCTTTTGGCTGTTTGCTTCTCAGCTGGGCGCCATTCGTCATGTTTTGGCTGTTCGAATTCACCCTCAGGTTTTAAATTATCTTTCGGTTTCTTTTGAAGTGGGCGTTCAGCTGGACGCCATTGCTCTCGTTCAGGAGTTTCAAATTCACCTTCGGGTTTCAAGTTATCTTTTGGTTTTTTAGGTTGTTGTCGTTCAGCTGGGCGCCAATCTTCTTGTTTTGGTTGTTCAAAATCGCCTTCTGGCCTGAGATTATCTTGAGGCTTCTTCTGCTTAGGACGTTCAGCTGGACGCCACTTTTCACGTTCAGGAGTTTCAAATTCACCTTCAGGTTTCAAATTGTCTTTGGGTTTTGTTGGTGCTTGTCTTTCAGCTGGACGCCATTCGTCTTGTTTTGGCTGTTCAAATTCACCTTCAGGCTTGAGGTTATCTTTTGGTTTCTTTTGTACTGGACGTTCAGCAGGACGCCATTCTTCTCGATCAGGCGTTTCAAATTCACCCTCAGGTCTTAAGTTGTCCTTTGGTTTTTTAGGAGTTTGTCTCTCAGCAGGGCGCCACTCATCTTGTTTTGGCTGTTCAAATTCACCTTCAGGCTTGAGATTATCTTGAGGCTTCTTCTGCTTAGGACGTTCAGCTGGACGCCACTTCTCACGTTCAGGTGTTTCAAATTCACCCTCAGGTTTCAAATTGTCTTTTGGCTTTTTAGCCACTTGCCTCTCAGCTGGACGCCATTCTTCTGGTTTTTGGTGATCAAATTCACCTTCTGGTTTTAAATTATCTTTTGGTTTCTTTTGAATAGGGCGTTCAGCTGGACGCCATTCGTCACGATCAGGGACTTCAAAGTCTCCTTCTGGTTTTAAATTGTCCTTAGGTTTTCTAGGCATTTGCTTTTCAGCAGGACGCCATTCTTCTTGTCTAGGCTGTTCGAAGTCACCTTCAGGCTTTAGATTATCTTGAGGTTTCTTAGGAACTTGACGTTCAGCTGGACGCCATTTCTCACGTTCAGGCGTTTCAAATTCACCTTCAGGTCTCAAATTATCTTTGGGTTTCTGGGGCGTTTGTCTCTCCGCTGGACGCCACTCATCTTGCTTAGGCTGTTCAAAGTCGCCTTCTGGTTTAAGATTATCTTTAGGTCGTTTCTGTTTGGGGCGTTCGGCAGGTCGCCATTCTTCTTTCTCTGGAGTTTCAAACTCGCCTTCTGGTTTTAAGTTGTCTTTTGGTTTTTTAGGACTTTGTCTCTCCGCTGGACGCCACTCATCTTGTTTAGGCTGTTCAAAGTCTCCTTCTGGTCTAAGATTATCTTGAGGTCGTTTTTGTTTAGGGCGTTCGGCAGGTCTCCATTCCTCTTTTTCTGGAGTTTCAAAGTCTCCTTCTGGTTTCAAATTATCTTTTGGTTTTTTAGGAGTTTGTCTCTCGGCTGGACGCCATTCTTCGTGCTTTGGCTTTTCAAAATCACCTTCTGGTTTAAGATTATCCTCTGGTTTCTTCTGTTTAGGACGTTCGGCTGGCTTCCATTCTTCAGGTCTATACTTCTCAAATTCTCCTTCTGGTTTTAGGTTGTCTTTTGGTTTTCTCAGTTCTGGCCTTTCTGTTCTTGTTTCTTTATAGGTTATGTATTCTTCTTGAGATGTAGTAATATTTTCTACATCTTCTGTCGAATAAAATTTGTCAAAATCTTCCTTTGTCCAAGTACGCCTTCTTTGTGGACGTTCTACCAAGGTTTTCTTTTCAGTAAAGTCATTTTGATTCGACGTAACAAAATCAATGACCCCCTCGTTTATTAAATTATCAGTTCTCTTTGAGACGATAGTAGTTCTTTCAACAATGTCAGTGTAATCGATAAATTCCGACTTAGAAGTTGTATCAGTTGTCATTTCTCCTTCTATTTTTGTCCACGTATTTCGTCGGACAGGCTTTGGTCTTTCAGTTGGCTTGAGTGTAAATTCAGTACGTGACGTTGTTTCATCTAAAATAAAAACAAAAATGTTGATTATTGTAAGTATATAAACTAGTGTCAAATCAGTAATGTTAAAATGAAAATTTTATTAATCAATTAATACACACCTGTAAATTCACCTTCCACAATAATATTGTCAGTACGTCGTATTATTTCAGCTCTTTCGCCTCTCACAACTGTGTAATCATCTGTCCTTGACGTTGTAAATTCACCTTCAGGATAAAGATTGTCCTTTGGTTTTTTCACTATTGCTTTCTCAGCTGGAACGAATTCCTCTGGACTGCGTCTAGTAAAATCACCTTCTGGTTTCAAATTATCTACAGGTTTCAGCTGTTGGGGTCTTTCAGCGGGTCTCCATTCTTCCTTCTTAGGAGTAGTAAATTCTCCTTCAGGTTTCAGGTTGTCTTCCGGCTTCTTCTGTGTAGGTCGTTCAGCTGGCTGCCAAGGCTCTTTTTTCGGAGATGTGAATTCTCCTTCCGGCTTGAGGTTGTCTTCCGGTCGACGGACAGGTGCTCTATCACCAGGTTGCCATTCTTCTGGCTTCCTCTTTTCGAAATCTCCTTCTGGTCGTAGATTATCTTCTGGACGACGCACATGCGCTCTGTCACCTGGACGCCAATCATCGGGTCTACGTTTTTCAAAATCTCCTTCAGGTTTAAGATTATCTTCAGGTTTCTTAGGTTTTTGTCGTTCTGCTGGTCTCCATGGCTCTTTTTCAGGTGTAGTAAACTCACCTTCAGGTTTAAGATTATCTTCAGGTCGACGCATAGGCGCTCTGTCGCCAGGTTTCCACTGTTCAGGTTTTCTATCTTCAAAGTCACCCTCTGGCTTTAAATTATCTTCTGGGCGACGTACAGGTGCTCTATCACCAGGACGCCACTCTTCCGGACGTCGTTTTTCAAATTCTCCTTCTGGTCTCAAATTGTCTTCTGGACGACGGACCGGAGCTCTCTCGCCTGGTCTCCATTCTTCTGGTTTTCTATCTTCAAAATCACCCTCTGGTTTTAAGTTGTCTTCTGGTCGACGTACAGGAGCTCTATCTCCAGGACGCCATTCTTCGGGTCGCCGTTTCTGAAATTCACCTTCCGGACGCAAGTTATCTTCAGGTTTTATGGGTTTTTGTCGTTCAGCTGGACGCCATTGCTCTTTTTCAGGTGTAGTGAAATCTCCTTCTGGTCTTAAATTATCGTTTGGGCGACGGACCGGAGCTCTATCACCAGGATGCCATTCTTCAGGTCGCCGTTTTTCAAAATCACCTTCTGGCTTCAGATTATCCTCAGGCCGCCGCACGGGGGCCCTTTCACCTGGTCTCCACGCCTCTGGTTTCCTATCTTCGAAATCTCCTTCAGGCTTGAGATTATCTTCTGGGCGACGCACAGGTGCCCTATCGCCTGGACGCCATTCTTCTGGTCTACGTTTCTCAAATTCTCCTTCAGGACGCAAGTTATCTTCTGGTTTTTTAGGTTTTTGTCTCTCAGCTGGCCGCCACGGTTCCTTTTCAGGTGAAGTAAATTCACCCTCCGGTCTCAGATTATCATCTGGACGTCGAACTGGAGCTCTGTCGCCTGGTTGCCATTCTTCTGGTCGGCGTTTCTCAAATTCTCCCTCTGGCTTGAGGTTGTCTTCTGGACGACGCACTGGAGCTCTATCACCAGGACGCCATTCTTCTGGACGCCGTTTTTCAAAATCTCCCTCTGGCCGCAAATTATCTTCTGGCTTTTTAGGTTTTTGACGCTCAGCGGGTTGCCAGGGCTGTTTTTCCGGGGTAGTAAATTCACCTTCAGGTCGTAGGTTATCATCTGGACGACGAACAGGAGCTCTATCTCCCGGTTGCCATTCCTCTGGACGGCGCTTTGCAAATTCTCCCTCTGGTTTCAAATTATCTTCAGGACGACGAACGGGCGCTCTGTCACCTGGCCGCCATTCTTCGGGTTGTCTTTTTTCAAAATCACCTTCGGGCTTAAGGTTGTCTTCTGGTTTTGTAGCCTTTGGTCGCTCAACAGGTTGCCAGCGAGGACGTTCGGGTTCTTGAAATTCGCCTTCTAGACGGAGATGATCTTCATGATGAACAGCGGTGGTACGACTGACATGTTTTTCGTCGTAGTCTTGTTTGTACGCGGAGACCACAGTCGTCGTGTGCTCCACATCGAACAATGGCTCCGGGACATCGTTGTGTGGGCAGCGGTGACGCCTATAAAAATAAAATTATATGAGAAACTTACTACAAAACAGCTACTTATATAAAAACTAGAGAGCAGTGGAGTACATTTTATACTTCGTCTCCAGAAGTAAAAAGAAGCTTAAATTAATCGTCAAAAATCACTACCTTTAGTGAAGTATCATTCAGTCTCTTACCATATAGCCTATAAGAGACAGAAAAAAATAAGTTTTTAAATTGTAGTCTTAAAACAAATATATTTATTATTCGCGCGAATATGGAGGTCGTACACTACAGTTTTGCTTGTAATTTTATAATAACTAATAAGTTTTTTTATAACATAACCGTTTGCAACATCAGAGGAGTCGCCAATGCATCGGCTGCTATGAAGAAGAGCTCTTTTTACGTCTGTCTTAAAGAACTCCTTATTATTGTTAAAACAACATCTAACGCATTTTCAAGTTAAAATTAAGTCACAATAGGCGTTAACCGTGCATAGGGGTACATTTAAAATTCGAAACTTATTTACAAAATTGTAGATAGCAAAGGTATTAACAAAATTTTATTAATTAATGTAAGTACCTTCCTTATTATTGTTTCTCAGATTTACCTAATTTCAACCTATACGCTCATAGTGTTGTAATTAGGTATATCAGAGACACACAATAAAATACATTTTCTAGAATTTTAACATAAAAAACCGACTTCAATATGGTTTTTTCATGTATGCCATTGTCAGAACTGGACCCAATTGAAACGGGACTACACGGAAAGCACCAACTTTGAAATAAAAAACGTATTATCAAAATCCATTCAC
>DWOP01000206.1:0-10522 GCA_018251135.1 Cephise aelius
GCGGATGGCACCCGTTCCGGGTTTTTCCTGACGTAAAGCAAAAAAAAAAAAAAAAAACTTTTTGATATTAGTCGATAGGTAACAATTATTAATGATATTTCTGTTTCGTTGTTGCCATTAGATAGTTATCAAATAGCTATGTACAATTCATATTCATTTGCATATCCACATTGTGATCATTATCTAAAACTTAATGATTCACTAGTAGTACCTAGCACCTAGGTGACCGAGCTTTGCTCGTTTTTTTTTCGGTAAATCGTGTTTTTTAGAAGTAATAGCCCCCGAAACTCCCTTCATATTAAATATCAAGAAAATCTTTGGATCCGTTTCCGATATTCAGACTATACAGATATATACAAGAATTACTCGTTTAAAGGTATTAGATAACTACTTATATTCGTGTCAAACAAAACACGTTCTGTATGTTTTTTGGCACTGTTGCTTTCTTACAGCTGTAAAAACTGTTTTTCCTTTGCGTCCGCTCCGTCCAACGCACTATAATAATAAACTTTCAAAAGATCTGAAACCAATTAAAGTAAAACAAATAAATCATATATTTTCTTATCACAAAAAAAGTTGCTGCAAGTTACTAATTTTACAAGATCCTTTTGTTAACTGAGTACAAAAAAATATATAATTAATTTTGTTTCAGACTCAACTAGCAGAGGCACGCGACATCAAGTTCACCCAAACCCTCAGTGAACCTCTTGCAATCGGATCACATATAATTTGTACGGGCACGCCTAGCGAAGATTTACCATGGTACTGTTTAAGCGTCACAACTATGCGAGATATAGTACCTTAAAATATTCAAGAGTATTGAAGCACCGAGAGTGATAGAACTATCTTTGGTTCGAATGTAAGGAAAGCACCAACGTCAATTCGCGTATGAATATTTCAGCCTCATGGCAGGCAGTCTTACCTATGCATGTATATGAGTATAGATATGCTTAATGTAGAAGACTTACTACCTTAGATGATTACCCATACTCGCATGAAGTACATATTCCAGTTTAATACTTAAAGCTACCTAAAGTTTTTCCTATTTAGGTCTGTTACTCTATGTTTCTTGGCTCCAGCTACTGCCTACTTCAAGATGTGCGATTTCTATTATATGGAAGATAAAAAATAATATACTTCGCAATGTGCAATTTGGACTAGTGTAGAGGGTTCTCTGCTAAATCG
This sequence comes from Cephise aelius, assembly GCA_018251135.1. Taxonomy (NCBI): domain Eukaryota; kingdom Metazoa; phylum Arthropoda; class Insecta; order Lepidoptera; family Hesperiidae; genus Cephise; species Cephise aelius. The sequence continues at coordinate 1,186 of DWOP01000206.1, forward strand.
TTTCCAATAAAAACATAAAGATATATGATTTCCTTTTTGTTTTCCCACAATCTATGAGCGTCTACTAATTCCTATGGTTTTTAATATATTTCAAAAACTGCACTATTATAAATTATTATAATTATAATTTATTTATTTTTCTTGAATTTCATTCGTGATATGATGCACTTCAATAATGTTTCATATATATTATATACTGGCTCTACAATTGTGTAAGTACCAAATTTCAGCTATCTTTGTCTTATTAAGTCGGAGAAAATATGGTGTGGTAAACTGATCGATATGAGAGTGATCCTATAAGAATATTTACGGATAAATGTACTCCTTACACATACCAAATAAACATTATATTATACATGTTTATCAGCATTACTAATACTAAGTAGCTACCTGATGCCTAGGTGGCGCTTAATAAATACATAAAATTTATTGAAAATATTGTTAATTACTTTATAACAAATATGTTGTAGTTCTAACTACTTTTCGACACGCTTTCTCCTATTTCATATTACAGTTTTTCTAACTTAAACGTTTGATTTAGTGCGCATCTCATGTGATTCGAATAATTTTGTGGTCAGCGAGCAGTCGGTCTCTGTTTCGTTTCTAAATGTGAATCCAGTAAAAAGATTACAACTTCAATATTAATAGCATCTGGCCTCGTCCAGAGATTGGCTCCGATCCACGGCCCAAGTCCACGCATAATGCATTAATTATGAAGGTTAAATTATAGTGAAAAACAAAACGAACCGCGATGAACCGGTCATCGATATGCACAGTCTCAGGTTCAGTATCCAGGTATCTACGATTAATGCATATTTTATTCTGGGCCTGGATATTTATGTAATCGCCGTTGAATGTATTCAGTCCCCGATAGAGGAAATCCTTATGTGTGACTATACATATAAATGGTACGCGAAACAGACTAATTCGAAAATCTTGTATTAGGTTTATAGTAGCGTGTGCCAAATTTTATAGTTTATACTACCCGGCAAGCAATTTGCACATGGAAGTAATAATTGTAAATAACTTGAAGTAAAATCCTAAAATAATGCTCACGTATTATTGTAAGTTTTTGATATTATTATTTAAATTGTTTCAGGTTTGCTGTAAATATAGGGTGCGGAGATGTAGAGTCAGCACGCGCAGAAATTGCCGTACATTTTAACGTGCGCTTTCCTCAATGCTATGTCGTTCGGAACACGCGGCGCCATGACAAATGGGGTCCGGAAGAGACCACTGCATTTAGGTAAATACATACCGTAATTTAAATCAGTGCAGTATGTTGTTTTCAGTGCATATAATAAATTGGAACGATTTGTTTCTGAAAAAAAAGTTATTCAATTCAAATCATACAAGAAAAGAGGTATAGAGTCCTTAAAATTAGGGATGATTTTATGTTTCATACTAAATACACTCCTATGGTATATATGGTGTATAGTCTCCTATGATTAATTTATACACTTAATTACTCGTAATTATTGTTTGTTTCTAGTCATTGTTCATTTATCATATTTTTCAATGTTTATATTTACCATTAATGCTTATCACATAAAATCAACCCGGATCAAAGGATCAACGATTTTTTTGAACCGGTCATTTTAAAATCAAATGTATAATCCATAGACAACGTGCGCTGTATGCTACACGCTTTTTTTTCAACATTTTATTGTTGACCAATCCGGGACTGTACTTAATATCAATATAGGAAGCATTAAAATTGCGCACATGTTGGATACCTACCACAGATTAATAAAACAATTATTATGCCTATGTTGTATGAAATCTTTCTTCGACTTTCAGGTTATTTCCGTTTAAAATGGGACAACAATTCACGATCGAAGTGCTCGTGGACGAAAAAGAGAGTCTATGGGCAGTAGACGGGGAGCACTACTGCAGTTTTGCGCATAGGAACCCTAGCCCGCTCAATGCAACGTGGGTACAAGTGACGGGAATTAGGGATGCGGCGCTGAAAGTCGAGAAGTCAGATTTATACCCCAAAGCGGCACCACCATACGCAGAAGTAGGTAGAATAGCATATACAAATAATACTGATGTAATTTTTTTTATTTCATTGAAGTAGCAAACGATCCTGCAGTCCATCTGATGGTAAGTTGTCACTGCCGCCCATGGACATCTGTAACAAACTTCGAACAGGACTGTAATAAGGACCTGTTAATGTAAGATAGTAGGTGTTAGATTTAAATATGAATATAAATTGTTTAGTATTCAATAGTAATGGGGTTATGGAAATTAGAACAATTAGCCCTAGTTAGTCCTATTACTAGGTATTGGTAGTCCGTCCCTGTAGCTCGGGAGCAGAATAGTGCTACGGAATCACCTGCCTTGTCGTAAGAGGCGACTAAAAGGGGGCTTCAGGGGCAGTGGGCGGCTAGAATGGGAGCTCGAGCTGTCTAGCCAGCAGCCCCGAGACGGACGATGGTGGATGTGGCCATATACCGTCGTGAGAGCCACCAAGGTGAAGGGACAACGTCAGACCGTTAGACATTTTAGTTGGGCCCGAGGGGGACCTACGTTTGAGCACCCCGATGTGAGTTCCGTCTGAGTTCCGGAGTGCTCAGAAAAGCGTCGAGGCAGGTCACCGAGGGGGTTTTATTGTGTAAAAATCCCACATAATTCGGTATTGCACCCACGGTATCGGGTACCTTTTGATGGATTCAAATCAAAAACAAAAGGTATATGTATTCCTATTAGTAATAAGTGGTAGTCCCATTCGAAGTAGGTCACAAATGCTTTGTGACCCCTGAGAACTGAGGTGGTCGCCTTTTGTATGACTGTGACTGGCAACCACACCCTCCTAACCTTTCCTTAATCTTACATGCAGAGGGTTCTAGGTTTTATTTAACTCAGATATCTCTAAATGAATTTAGATCTCTGCTCCGCATCTGGGTGTCCATTGTACCTACGTCTTTTTATGTGTGTATATCACTTATGACGCAGAGAAATCTCGAGTGGTGGGGCTATGAATGTAAAATGCGTCAAAGCATTAGTATAACCCAAATCTATTATTCATAGAGGATCACAAGTTTACTCTTTTAGTATCTGAGTATATTGATCTTCGCAAGAAAACCTCTACTATGCATAAATTCTCAGATCAGTCATTCATTTTGTATTTATTGAATCTCTTCTAATCGCTCGCGATTAAATAATCTTTTACAGCGCAACTGAGATGGATGATCAGATTAAAGCTTTCGGTTGGAGCCAAGAAGCAGAGTTCCGAATCGACCCAAACTTAAAAGACAAAATATTTTTAAAATTCAATTAGTATTTTTGTTACCGAAAAATAAATTGTATATTTATACAGGTACCAATAACATCTAGCCTGACCAGTCTTCCAATAACCGAGGAGCCCAGTTGGCGACCGAACCTTATTGCTACTTTGACGAATGGGATACCAGAGGGACATCAAATAGTTATTTATGGCAGGTTCGTAATTTTAAGGTTTTGTAGTCGTATGTAGTAGTGTAAAATGAAGTTGGAAATCACGGTGAACGGTTGTAATTTTTTATGATACATACTTATTTTCTAAAATATTTTCAAGTACTACCATAATCAAGTGTAAGTTAATCATTATTATCAACATCATTACTGGTAGTGGGCCTTCCCTCATAATTAATCGGATCTAAACCGTACTCTACTATACTGGCTAATTGTGGGTGGGTAGACTTGAAATCGAATCAAATCAAATAATTTATTTGCAAGAATACAGGCGTAGAGTTTTTAAAATAAGGAGTTAGTACGCAATATTCCACCATATTAGGTATACACTAATTAGATATTTCTTGAAACTAAACATTTAAAATTGTATGTAAATTAATTAAATAAAAATTGAATTAGCCATTCACATATAGTTGAGAATTTATTTTTGTTTAAAAGAACTAACAAGCGTGTAGGTATCGTCGTTGTTAAAGCAAGACACCCTCTGGCATACTGGCATACAAAATTGTCGTGTCACAGTGTTCGTTGCCATAGTCTTTTTTTATATTCTTTATATTTAAACTTTATATTTATATTCAGTAGGTCTGAGAATCGGTCGTAAACTATATTTCAAACGGCTAAATGATAAGGGTAATCCCAATTTTTTCTTTTCGTTTTTTGTAATTTTCTTCTCATTTTTATTCGATTTTGCATCAAGAAATACAACCAATAAGTTTCTACTCTTGGCGGACGATAATTCTTCAGTTACCACTCCATTCCCACCTATTGCACGCTTACAATAAATTAGTTTTTTTTCTACCCTAGAAATAATTTATATGGCAAAATAATGGTTGTTGGGTCAGTTAGTATATAAATAAAGTAAAACGAAAAACGACCAGAAACTACCACATAAGGGTATCGTTTGTACCCTTAAAAAGAATGATTAAAAATTCGGCCAAAAATGTTGTCAGACTACGGCCAATGCTGCACTCGTTCGCGATCGATCTGATGGACGCGGCGCGCGAGTGGCCGCGCGCCAACATCCTGCTGCACGTGAACGTGCGCGCGCACGTGGACTCGCAGCTCGACCGCCAGCTCGTCGTGCTCAACGCCTGGCTCGGCGCCTGGGGGCCCGAGTGCCGCCAGCGCACCGCCAAGCTCGTGCCGGGCACTTATGTGTTTCTTACTTTATATTTGTCACCGTAAAATGTTCAAAAACCTTTAGTTTATAATCTACCTCGCGGGATTATAAACTGCCAGTAAATTGTGAACTGGACTAAATATTAAAACGAGTCGTACAATTTCGACCAACCGGAACGCAAGTGTATTATATCCGTGCCAGTTCACAATTTAACGGTTTTTTATGTGCAGATTAATAACTACCAAAAATAATGTGGTAAATTTTAAAAAATGTTAAGTCTAGTTCACAATTTACCGACAGTTTATAACTTAACTCGAGTTGTTATGTACAAATCCCTTGCAATTACCTACAGCTGTCGAAAACTTACAGCCTAGATACACAACAGTACAACTAAGTATTCAATATACTGTACCAAAACATGTCACGGAAACGGCCTGGCTGAGACTTAAATGGGGTAAAATGCTTGTTCGTATTGATCTAGGTTTCATGTCATGTTAAATTAAGTTTTAGCTCCCAGGCTAATGACACGTCCGTTCGCAGACAACGTTCCGGATCGTGAACTCTACGGGCGAGTGGCAGGTGTTCGCGGACGCGGTGCAAGTGGGCGAGCTGCAGCACCGCGCGGCGGCGGCGGGCGCGCGAGCCTTGCGCTTACGCGGCGATCTCTTCCCCCACCGCATCTTCGTCTGTCCCGCCGACGCGACGCTCGTAGCCGACTGATGACGCGAACGCTGTGTTGCTAGGGGGCGCGAAGGCGGAGAGCTTGAAAACCTAAGGAATTTTCGTTTGTCGATATAATACGCCACGTTGAAGCGGCCGCGGGTGTCGCGATGTTAAATTTCGCGGGTCAATACATTGGCATGTCGTGTTTTTTTGCTCGACATGTAATGATAATAATAACAATGCAACTCATTATAATATTTATTAAAAATACTATATAGTCATAAGATTGCTGGTTGAGATATTATTTCATTGAAAAATCTCTCCCTATTAAGATTGTGCGTTTATACCGCGCTGGAAAATCAATGCAATTAAAGAAATACGTAGGACACACGTAAAATCTGCTGCTGATAGATGTCGCTGGACGCGCACCGGTCGTACCAACGTGGCGTTCATCACACGTCTTGTGAAAATTAATAATTATTAATTTTTCCATCACAGACGCAAAACGTATTGCACCTGTGTGAAATTCAGTTAAACGCTACCACTCACACATCGTCATTATTGAAACTATAATACTCCCACTCGCATGCATCACGATCGAAACTGATACTGCTAGAGTTCATTCAAGCATCGCCATCGACTGGTGGACACAGCACGCTCGGAATGAGAAAGATCTAGGCCATATTTCACCATTACCAAGTGCGGATTGGTAGATTTTACATACCTTAGAGAACTTGAGGTATATATGTCGTTATATCATTAAATTTTATGCGCAGTTTGATACTGTGATTTAAAAGGAGAAAATTTTGAGCAATGGATTCGCACTCACGCGCATAATCAATCGTGAATTCAATAGCAAATCAATCACATCATATCGATTAACGCTGTTTTCTACATTTTTTTAATATTGTTGATCTCTTTATTATCGTTTACTCTTGCAATCAATACTATAGATTGCACGTTTCCTACCACCAGTATCGATACTGTAGGTTATAGTAGTGTTGTCGACGGTATGTTTCTTTTGAGCGAATCTCCTATGTAGATCTTCTCAATGTTGGGCACTTCTCAGTTTTGGTCCTAAATAAAAATGAAGATATGTTTATTCCATTAATTTCATGTGAATACAAACATTCGTCGCCAAATTAAGGGCAGATTTTAGAGTAGGATTTAATTCGCTTTATAGCGACTCTAACATTTATATGCCAATGCAGACGTAAGGAATATAATCATGTACGAAATACATTAATTGTTGAATATGTAATATTTTTCTCTGTATCGGCACTATACCAGTTGTTTAGCTAGGTAGCCATAAAATCTAATCAAAGGTCCTATGAGTACCTACAGTATACATTACTCCTAAAAATTAAATTAAATTTATGTTTTATGTTAGGATAAGTTAACTCTGCATAAAAAAGTTTAATGTTTAAAAACGATAATGAAAACTAGCTTATATTACAATGCAGTATAATTATGATATTGTTTAATATAAAGAATTGTATAAGGTTACGTTCTCATGACCAGTTTTAAGCGCACGTTAGTAAAACTGACAGTAACAACTCTATGAATCTAAATCCTAAGTAACTTTGACATTCATAATATATGATAACGTATTTAATACGCGCTTAATTGCTGTCATGACAACATAACTAAGCCCTAATACCTACCTATATATACACGATTACAAATTGGTATAGCATAGCTATATCAATTATGTATAGAGTCATAGAGTATATGAACTCTATATTACCTTTTTTCGCGGGAGGAAAACCTTCAAAAGGTTCCCGGAATCGTGGGTGCGATACCGGGTTATGATTCTTACCCACTAAAGACCCTTCGATGGCTGCCTCGGCGCATTTCGAGCACTCCGGGACTCCAGGCGGAACTTTCATCGGAGTGCCCGTGCGCGATGCCCCGTCGTGCCCAACCCTCGGGAGCATAATATATTCGCCCAGCACCCTCCGGTGCTTACAACGGAGTACGGCCATCATGCTCCGTCGTCCTTCTGGGAACTCTATATTACTTACTATAATAAAATTTAAATACTTTTTGAATGCTTGAATACAAATGTGATGTAACAAATGCCTTATGTCTTGATGCCGGCCACTGGAAATGCAATTATATAAATGTAATGTTTTTATCTACCTACATTGGATGCTTGATTTTTCATCCCAAAGTCATAGCTACTATGTTTTGTTGCTTAACAACAAATCAATACTATATCAACTAATGTATATGTAATTCGATATAAGCATAACATTGAAGATATAAACAGCTTATTTTTGCTTAGTGTGGTTTGGGCATTTTGTTATTTACTATAAGCCCTGTTAATTAATGCATTTATTTAGATACCACCAAAAAGTAATTCGAAGACAATATTTCTCTATTGCCAGTGTCCAATATTTTTCTTTACTTATACTACTTACACTTCGATTTACTTTTAAGACTTAAACATTTACAATTTATGTGTTCAAATTTTTGAACTTTACAAATAGCTTAGATACATATATTTCTTTTAATGTGTAAGTTTTATTATACAAGAAACAGTAAATTATCTATTTTTTCTTCTAACGGTAAACCAAACTTAAAAGGTAAAACAAAAAAATAAGTATGACTCACTCTATTAAAAAAAAGTAGTACAACCGTACTAATGTGGTTATACTCCCACGAGTCTAATTGTTTGTACCTATATTAGGCAGAATGGTTTTGATATTATATCATGTATTTATTATTATATCGATAATATTACGTCATAGTCAAGATTACCGAATGTATACTAGTAACAGAATGGTGAGTAAACGCATCGGATATGTTCCGTAGTTACAACAGTACACACTGGATGGGTCTGTTGTGATCTCGGGAATCCATCTATACAAATATGCTTGCAAGGTTTGACCCTGGTTCGCTCGCTCAACAAACCTGCAGCCGTAACTTCTATTTATAAGTTATTTAACTTCTTAACTTCAAATTTGAAAAAACAGATGCGTAGCGTGTATACACAGATTGGAATCTATATTTTTTTTGGTAAGAATACTGTACTTTAAGTTACACCATAACTGTATAATTTCTAAGGCACGTACCTAAACATTTACAAGTACCCACTTTCGTCTTCTATGAAAAATAAAGTAGTATTGCCACAATGCTTTTTTTTTCTTCTAATCTTGTACATGGACAATTACCACATAATATGTGTATATGGAATAAATGAACAAGCGAATGAACCATAATTATTGTAAACTTGGTACTGGTACTGGCTGTTATACCAGAAGTGATGGAAAGCTTATTCTTGTGATTTAATTTAAGCTGATATTACATGTATTGAAGTAGGTATAATATAAATGCAATATTAATTTATCTTAACTGTATTACTTCTAAATAAAGATTTTTGAAAAGAATTTAGTTTTTTATTTCGTTCATTAAAAAAATTAATAATACAAAAAAAGTACGGTGTTTCCGTATTTTGTTTGTGTTTATATAGCAGTGTTAATAAAAATGGTAGTTATCTACTCGTTTTTGTACACTAGAAGGCGCTTCGGAATCACGCTATCAAAGTTTTCACAATATCTGGCGTACCTATATACAAGCTACGAATTGAGATTGTTGTAGTACAGCCGCTCCCCAGGCACGACCATCTCGCCTGGCGGGAGATCTCTACGCCGCCAAAAAAATAAACACAGGCCACAAACATCAGGCCACAGTGGGACTACGTACAGTACGGGAAGAGAGGAATCTTTGTCAAAGTATCTCCGGCAGTATAATTTTTTAGAAATGTTGCTGTTGGATGTAGGGGCCTTTACAGCTTCACCAAATTTAGCGGCAAGCCTAGATAGGATTCAACCGGGACACAAAACATGGGGATGAAGGAAAGAACGGTGTCAGACCCTGGCTTTCGCCGGTCTTGGACCATCCGCCTTCGTGAGAGTGAGGCATCGTGGCCTCTTTCTAGTAGGGGCGGGTTTCAGCAATATAAAACGTCGGGACAGAACCTCCGCCGCAGCTTCGTTGTTTCTATATACTGTCATATTCAAACTTAAACTCAAACTCAAAATATTTTATTCAAAGTAGATTCATACAGAATACTTTTTGAACGTCAATAAAGCT
>DWOP01000207.1:0-10519 GCA_018251135.1 Cephise aelius
GAGGATCTCGGGTTCGATTCCCGGCCAGTCGGAAATGTAAACGACCACCAAACGTGTCCATGGCACCCACGACACAGGGAATCCTAGTGTGGGGTTATGAGTGTGAAAGCGTTAATCTCATACATTTTCGATACAACATGCTTCAACGTTGTTTTCTCCTATTTGCAAATGTATTCTGTGATGTAATTCTATGAATGAATGAATACAAAGAGTTTGATATTTTAACTATCAAATATCTTTTGCAAATAAATGACAGGTTTAATAATTGTAGTGGAATAATTAATAATATGTGTTAAAATAATACTTCCACAATTATGTTTTTATTATCTGTGTAGCGTGGGTGAATTACGCCCATCACGCGCGTCTTGCAAACATTAAATAAAATTGCAGATAGGATCAATATATTTTATTGTTCTCTGAATGAATTTTCAGAAACTAAACTGTATGTTATATATTATTGTGTCTAAAATTGAAAAGTACCACACTATAGAATTGGGAAGAAATCTGTAATATGACTGTAAAAAATAAAACAAAAATTAAATAATATAAATTTTAAAAATAAATACTGATTTTGTAATTCGGTTATTAATAAAACACGTTTTAGTTAGGCACTATATTTCGAATAAATAATTACAGTTATTCTTAAAACCTAAGAATTAGATTCAACATCTGTACAATTGTACAAGCAACTTAAAGATATATTATGAATATGAATGATAATAATAATTGTGACAATATGAACATAGTATTATTATTTTAGTAAAGCATAACTGAGTCCCTTAGTAATAACAATTAACACTCAAATACTACGGGGTTCTAATAATGCACTCGTTACAACAACCTAGCCCTTTGAAGCGAGTGGAGTAGTCAAAACTAGAAAATAAAAACAGAAGTGTTCTGTACCCTTAGTATCAATTTTGACATTCGAAATCGAGCGTTTAGTTTCAGTTTTTTCATACATCTACTGGTAGCGTAACTAGTGACGTTTAGGAACTAAAATTTAGCAGTACAAAATATTGACTGAGCGCTCGATATCTAAAATTCGATTTCGAATGTCAAAATTCGTACTAAGGGTAATAATGCTAATATTTTAAAACAAAGTTTTTGCGATTTTTAACAATTAAACGATGTATTTTTTATATTATCTTTCAACTTAATATCAATCAAAATTTAAATACAAAAGCTGATTACAAATACAAATGTATCTGACTAGTCAATTATGTGGGAGTAGATATATTATTATTACGCGAAGTTTTACACAAAGTTGTTATACTGCTTGACCCTCTCTATTTTCTGTAGTCAAAATTCGGAACTTTTCGGGTAATTTGCATTTTCGCTTTGTTTTACTTATAGTTTGTACATTTTTGTAAACAATCCGTTAATTAAAATTTTGTAAAATAAACTTTATATGTATTTTTTCTAATTGGATTTTAGTACATCAGGTTTTGTCTTATTTCGTCACTCGTAGGGCTGGCTTCACTCTTAATACTATAAGGTACAAACAATATTAATGTAAAAATAATCTTAAAGTAACTTTATAGGTCAACTGTGAACGCTGGATTTAGCCTCAAATCCGGCACACTGTTTCTTCTAGGCTTTTTTCTAATAATTCTTTGAATGATATTAATCCTGAAGCATTAGTGTCCAGCCTTGAATGATATTTGGACGGATCAGTTGTAGGCAAGTATGGGTACTCACTGAGATAAGTCTGTGCATTCCTTATCTGATTCTCTTTTGCAAAATCATTTAACTGAGATACAGCCATTTCATACGAACTAAGTTTCTTATCTGTTATGTTTTCCATAGATTTAAAAGCTTCGAGAACTGCTTTCTTATGAGGTATGCCACGCAGGCTGCCTTGGCGACTTAATCTACCTTCCATAACGTCATTAAAAAGATCATCAACGTTAAATTTCTCCGAAATTTTTACCATTTTAGTGTTGCTATCTGTATCTTGATTTTCTTGCAACTCATTCCAAGCTTTAGCTATTTCTGAAGAAGGTAGGGAATTAGCCTTAAGTTTCTTTTTAATCCTTCCTGGCTGTCTGGCATTATCATTAGTAGGAGATTCATTTGCAGCACCGTACAACAACATTTCACATTCGTTGAGTTTTCTTGATTTTTTCTCTTCCCTCAGTTCTTCTAGTGACTGAAAGTATTGTTTTGCAATTTGGAATCGATTTTTATATTCGGTGTTTCCTATATCAACTTTTCTTTCCGGTGAAGATTCGGGAGATATTTCTGGACCATCTATTATTTCTAGATCAATATCCGAAAGACTTAGATATGTCGAATCTTGGTCTTGATTAGAATTTACGTCTACATCAAATGAATCACTTGTACTTTCAGAGCTTGTATTTCTAGAAATTGCTGTTCGTTGCGAAATTGTACTAGAATTAGTGTCACTTCCACTTGTAGATGTAGATAGTTGTTCCGGTAAATATCTAAATTTTGCGACGCTTACAGCTTTTTGAGTTCCTGCAACCAAAAAAATGAAATATTAATGTAATGAAAGTTATACTAAATAGGAGTAAATGTTAGAATTCACATACCTGAATCTGAACTGGCCACTTTCGTCAGCTTTGGTGAGTCAACATTGCTTTTTTTGTAATATTGCGGTGACTTCGATTCAAGTGATGATTTTGATGCGCCTTCATATAGTGATATGAAACGTTTTACATTAATTTTTGGCAATTCTTCATAAGATTTGTGTTTATCCAAGTCTTCGTCTGAAGATTTGTTCGAAACTTTACTGAATATATCCATTTCTGATTTACTGATAGAGGTCTTGAGTTTACTCGCTTGGAAGCTATGATCAGGTTGGTTATACTCATTAAATTCTTTTACGGCCAATTTGACGCAATTTTTTTGTTTCTCAGCGTCCAATATTGGCTCTTCAGAGCAGATATTCGTGTTAGATATTATTTCAGAATTATTATCGTCTGGTAAAGTAACGTCTTGTTGGCTTGAATCCATACTACTAACAATATTCGACTGGTTTGTACTAGATATATTTGTGTCGTTTATATTATGGTCGTTGTTATTAATTTTAGTTGTTATGCTTGTGTTTTCAAAACCTGTGTTTTTATCATTATCTTTTTGTTGGTGTAAATTATGCAGTGACTGACATTTTCTATATGACCATGGCAGTTCTTCAGTATGAGATATGTTATGGAATAAAGATATACGACTAGACACTAACCCAGTTTCGCGACTAATCTCACAAATTTTGCTAGACGAATTATCATCAGTGTTTGGTTTTCCTAAAAATGTGTCGATTTTATTTAAAATCTGTTTTCTCGATGTACCGAAAAACCTCTTTGGGCTTGTTTCGAATGCTCTAAATACTTCTTCTGGTAGCTCTTGTTTGTTAGGCGATTCAAAATTTTCCTCAGTTTTTATTATAGACAAATCTTTATCTTCGAAACTAGATGCCAAATTTTCTACAGATTTCATTGTTTCTTTCTTTTCTGATGATTTTGGCCTCCAAGGAGTAATCTCTGTTTCTTTTTCAATTTCAAGTTTATTGTCCCAAAAATTCTTCCATTTTTCAACTAGTTTGACGTCTGGTTCTTGTTCTTCAGTAGAAGAATGTGTGGCTATTGTTGCCCTAGACGTGATTTCGGTATTTTTCACATTAACGGGCTTAGAATATTTTTGGTACTCTTCACTTGAATTTAAAAAGTTTTTGATCATTTGTTTCCCCTTTTTCTTACTCAAAGAATCATTATGTTTTAAGGATTTTGAAGAGACTCTTCGCTTTTTTTGTTGTGCCTTCATTTCATCTGTTTTTGCTTGAATTTGGCGTATTTTTTCATCCCAATACTTTTTTCTTTCTAACACGATATTGGTGTGTTTATGATCGCCAAATTGAGTTTCATCTTTTTTTACTGGAATGTGCTGATGTTCATTATCATTATGTTTGACATGAAGGATTCGACTTGCTGAATCTGATTCAGTAACGTTTGCCTGAACCTCAGAAATCATTCCCTCTAATTCTCGTACCTGTCTTTTCACATCTGACCGTTCTTCAGACGCCGAATCGACACGAATATCATTACTCTCGATTGTATACTCTATCTCAAGATTCTGTAACTTGCTATATTCGGTTGTTGTTGAACCATTTTCTGATTGCGGAAAATAGTCATCGAACATTTCGTTAAGTTCAGAAAAAGCAGTTGTTACTGGATCAGTGTCAGTTTCATTTGTAGAATCCTTCATGTCTGTATATAAGCTCTTATCGTTTTCTTCCATTATTGGAGTAAAGGTTGGTCGTTTGCTGTCCCATTTGTTTATTCTAGGTTCTTCGTGAATTTTAAATGTATTTATATTTTCCTTTAATTCACTACATGTTTCCCATATTTCTCTTTCTGCTGGTCCCATAGTGGACAGTTCTTCACTAGGAGGAAACATCGATTTACTAAGAGGCTCGGGTAAGGAATTATCATTATTATTGCTGTCTGGCGAACTGTTATTGTCATCTATACTTACATAAGCCGAATCCCACATGTCTTTCTTAGGAGATACACTAGGAAGAGGTATGTTTGAAACTACTTTGTTTTGATAAGAATCGTTTGATGAACTTGTAGTATGAAAAGACGAGTGACCTGAGGAATTTAATTCGCTTTGTGACTTTAAATCTGAAGAAGGCGATGCAGATAAAGTTCCAGTTTCAGTACTGAGATCTTGTTTTTTATTCTTTTGCATGTCTAAAATGCCGCTGTCCGCACTGAGTACAATTGAATCTAAGTGTGGTTCTGGAGATGTTGTTCTGACCATCGGCGGTAAGGATACAGGTGCTCCAATTATAAAATCAGTAACAGGTAGTGATTCTTCGAACTGATTTGATTGGTGATGATGTGTAAAAAATGGATTTATAAATTCGTTTCCAAGCATTTCTTCAATCATGTCTTCTCTGTTGGGTGTTTCTCCGTCTATTTTAAATACAGGCGATTTCGGTCTTTCCAAAATTGTTACATCAACATCCATGAATGGATTGCTAGCTGATGTATGAATACTTCCAGTCTGATGCGGTATTTGTAAAGTGTCGTCTTGTAGTTCTTCATTTTGTGAATTGTTTGTTTCATATTCAGTAGGTAAGAATGCACCAAATTTTTTCTCTGTCGTATAATTTTCAGTATACATGTCGGCTATGAACGGATTATTCGACGATTGCGTCGTATCTACTGACAATTCGTCATCCTCAAATGGATCTCGCAATATTTTATATTTCTCTAAATAATCTGGACTGTGAAATATAATATCTGTGTTAGTTTCGCTATCATTTAAACTTTGGCTATCTTCTTGAAACGCTTTTGATTTTTCAGTCATTATAGATACTGATATACTTTCAGGTATAATGATTCTGCCTTGTTTTTCCGGCATCATGTAGGCATGCATATTAGTGTCACTAAATGTTGAGTTAACTATATCCGGTATGTCCTGTTGAGATTTATGTAAAATACAAGATTTCTTCTCAGACAACAATGTTCCTTTATTTTTGAGATCATTGAATATATTACATACTCGATTCATGTAGATTATTTTCTTTGCAGCATCATTAAATTTATTTCTTTTTTGTTTATTTCCTTGTTTATCGTCAACACTGAGTTTCGATTTGAAGTTTGAAATATCGCTATCTGTTTCCATCAAGTATTTTGCCTCTTCATCGCTTATTTTTTCCAAGCAACCATTTTCTCTCAGTAACATTTTTTCTGTGACAAAATCGACTATTCTTAACACAACTTTTCTGTCTGTTTTCACATCCAAAATATCTATTTCTTCACCGTCCTCGAGGCAGAAACTCTCTTTTTCCAAAGTTCCAAGAACATTATTTGAAACTGTTACTTTAAATGGAGAACCGACTATATTTTGACCTCGGCTTGTTATAGATATTTCATATTTGCCTATACAATGCACAGTGTAACCTATTCTTGCATGATCTTTTCTAGTTTCTACGTCTATTTCTATGTCGTATTTCGTTTTCGGAATGAAATAAGTTTTATTCATGTCGTTTTTACATTGCGTAATGTGGTAATATGAGAGTGGTTCTTCGTTGCCAAAATAGTGTTATATTGAGTGCGTTTAGTGGCAAAATATGATGAATAGTTCAATTTTGAATGGTATGGAGATCGATTTTCCGCTGATTGACTTTAGCTGAAAAGAGACGGTATATTCCACTAAAAAGTTACTACAAGTTAAACTTTAAGGATTTTAATTTTTGTCACTCGATTACAAAATGTTAAGAATTATTATTTTTTGTTTTTGATCAACAGTATCATGGAAATAGAAACAATACAAGCGTCAAACTTCGTATGTTTAGTATAGTGATTAGTGTAGTTATTTTGCAATCTGTATTTCAATTGAAGCATAGCATGTATTTTGCCGAGCTCTGATTATTATACATAAAACTGATATACCACCACCACCATTGAAACAATGGTGACCAATGTATCAAATAATAGAATACAATGTTAAATAAAAATATATGCTTATAAAAGTGTGTCAATAAGTTATGTTGTGGATTTGTATAAGTACTTACGATGTATTTTTCTGGTGAAATGAAGTTATTATTATTATAAGATAGTAATAGTCTACCCATGAACATGTCTATCAAATAATGTGAAAACATACCATGACTGCATTAATCTTGAAGTCCATGTGATTCTTCACCTCTGCGGCTAGTTCTCGTACCAGCAGCAACCCATCCTTGCGCGCCACTTCCACATTGTATTCGTGATATTTCTGCATAACAAATAAATAGTTTAAATCAAACGATATTATATTTTTTCAACAGTTCAAATGGATGGATTGAGGAAGGCTGAGTAAACTAATGGAGTAGATACTAAAATTGTTAGTTGAAGTTAATGGATATATGATAATAGATATGTAATAGTTATTCGGCATAGCGAACCGTGTAATTTAATGCTTCCACGAGAACAGATAAACGTTGGCAGACGTGTAGCGCTCACATAATTTGCGAAAATGACAACAATCGTGTCGCATTCGCGCTACATTACGCGCTGAGTTATTGGACCCAAAATGGCGGCGGAGACCTGTCAAATTTAAAAATGGAACGAACACGTCCGGAATTCGGCGGATGCTGGCTGCCAAATTATTGTTATTCGACAGAGGCGCCCGCTTCAGCGTTGTTATTGAATTTTGGATTGTACCCGATGTCGCCTTTGTTGTGCTATCAAATCTAATGAGATATTTCTATATCGTTTATGCATTATTTTGCTCTTACTTCGCCCTTGATCCTTCATGCTTATTATTGCTATACCTACCTGTATCTTTAGTAAAATACTGTAAAAGGCTGAATCCTCAAAAGTAACACTAAAGTTTTATTTAATATAACTATTAAATGATTTCATGCAAGCAAATATATTCAAGTTTCCAAGTAATTTAATTTAACGTTTAATATTTAATTAACAAGGGAGCCACTAAGTAAACCACATAACGATAATGGGAAGTCGAAATTAAACGATGTTTGAGTTTACACAAAGGCAATAAAACTTTTTTACTGCAAAACAGACACCGTTCAACCTATAAAGTCGATTTAAAGTATACCTTCGATGTTGGGTGAAAAATCGCGGCGGCAGGCTAGGGTTGACAACTTTAGGAAAAAATAATATAATTTTCTATTATCTTGCATATCACCAGCAGATTATCCTGAATGCCGTGAATGGACGTGTCGGAAAGATAAGGTAAGGTAAGATTCTCAATTCTACTGTTTGTTATCTCAGAACTTTCGAGTGGGTGAATCCATTTTGATGATCTTTTTTTTATTTCAAAGCTGGTGCTTTCCATTGGTCCCATTTCAATTTGGTCCAATTCTGACGACTGCATCCATGAGGAAACTACGAAGTTGGATTTTTTATTTGATTGTTCTTTGAAAGTGTAGTGAATATTAAATATTTCAAACCCACTTAAACCGATATTTATGACGATATTTATTTTAATATCAGATAAAGCCAAAGCAATGTTTTTGAATAAACAAAACGTGAAAAATGTTTTAAATTTTTTAAATTTGAATTTTGAATCTTGTAAAGAATTCCAATATAATAGCAACAAAGCAATTGTAATAGAGTTTCGTGGTAACATACTATTTTTCCAGTCGTTGTATAGTAGAGCGCATTAATAAAACATTTTACTTATTGGTTACATTAAATGTTGATGCCACACGTTGATTACATTATAATGGAAGTTTGTCAGAAGCTTTTATGTTCGATGAATTACATAAAATTTTACCAGTTTTGACTTAATGCGTGAATCAGCGTTAAAAGCTGAAGCAAGACCAATAAATAGTATTCCATCGACCTTATTGCTAAAGTTATACGTCTGCGGTTACGATAAGGACTTTTTATTACTATGTTATGGATTTTGGATCAACACCATTAAAATTAGCTTGTACAAACTTTATGTGCAAACAGTATCTTGTAATTTTTTTAAGCAAATAAAAGCCTACTGGAAATATCTGTAAATTATGATCCACTTGAATTATATTTAAATAAAATGTGTTAATCACTGCAAAATATTGGTAGGGCTTGTGAAGTCTGCGTGGTTGAGAGGATATAAGATTGATCATAAACGATTGGTTTTTGTTGTTAAATAATATGAAAGAGTTCGGTGGAAATTTGATTTTCTGGAAACTAATCGAATAGTTAGCAGTAGTTAGTAGCAGTATAGTCCATTGGTTAAGATCCCGGCCTCTCACACGAGGGTGCGAGGTTTGAACCTCAGGCACGCACTTTTCTGAGTTATGTGCGCATTATACATTAATTATCACTAGTTTTAACGGTGAAGAAAAACATCGTGAGGAAACCTGCATGGCTAAGATTTCTTAAAAAAAACAGTTTTCAAAGGTACGTGAAGTCTACCAATCAGCACTTGGCCAGAGTGGTAGACTAAGGTCTTTTCCTTCTGAGAGGAGACCCGTGCCCAACAGTGGAACAGTAAAGGGTTGATGTTGTAGATGATGAATCATATATACTGAGTTAACTTTAATTTAGCACAAGAAAATTATAACAAATATATATTTTTTAAGTAGATACCTTAAAGTATAGACCGAATCAATCAATTCTGAAAGTTAATCAGCTTTAATCCCATAGGATGTCCGTTGATTGCTGCCAGACCCATAAAATCAGTTCATTTGGGCGAAAGATATCGATGTCGGGAAATATCATTAAAACGTGTTTCTGTTTTACTCTTAACGTTTTGGCAATTAAATACTTTTTGGTAGAATATTTCCATACAAAAAGCAAATAATAACTTTTTACCTTACTTCCTCTAATTTTAATTTAAACTTATTATGAACCTACCAACGTTAATTAGATTAGATAAGTTTCATAATCATTTCTTCAGTTTATTAAAATGAAAAGTACTACAGAAAAATATCTCATAATTCGTTGGATATTACAAAATACACAAAGATTTTAAAATATGAACTCTTTTAATCTATGCTTGAATGTTCTAGTGAGAATATTGAAATATTTAATAAAAGGTAATAGTTGCATTACATCCTCTGCTGAGGTCGGGCGACATCGCAAATCTCCCGGGGACACATTGGCTAACAAGGAACCTAAATTCAATTAAGGCAGTTAATTTAAGCCGCTTTCTACGTCGCCGCTGTCCTCGGGCTAGTGATTGGACTCTGTTTTCGACTAGTCATTCTGTGATGTACGGGATATTATGTTTTGATTGCAAGAAAGTGAGAAATAATATTTTCATAAAATCAATTGTATACTGTTAGAATATGAAAGTATATTTCACATATGATTCGCTTAGAACAGAATCATTGAACATTCTTTCTTCCCGTAGAAGCCACAATAGATATTTGACGACCCGCGTGGCCGTGCAGCTACTATACGAGATTAACACGCTGAGGGTCCCGGGTTCGATTCCCGGCCATTCAGAAATGTAAATGATGAATTTATATTTCTGCTCTAGGTCTGGGTGTTTGTGCATTTATCTTTGTGTGTGTCCATGGCACCCACGATACAGGGAATCGGAGTTTGGGGCTATGAGTGTGAAGGCGTTTATTTTTTTGTTTATTTATTTTTATGCCGATCTCATTGTTATTATCGATGACATGACATCGATGTTACTGTTTTAAATATTAACAAAATAAAATTTTTAACATGTGAGGTTGAACACGATTATGTAGTTCCGTTAAGGAAACGGTGCAAATAATAAAGGTGAAAGCGCTTTGTCACGATCTGTTGGGCGGCGGATCGGTCCGGTG
The DNA here is from genome assembly GCA_018251135.1 of Cephise aelius. Taxonomy (NCBI): domain Eukaryota; kingdom Metazoa; phylum Arthropoda; class Insecta; order Lepidoptera; family Hesperiidae; genus Cephise; species Cephise aelius. Next base: position 10,244 of record DWOP01000207.1, read on the forward strand.
TCAACCGACAGGACTTTCCACTTTCCGCCCGCATTTGTGCGTACCACTCACAAGGAAACTCCATTTACCCGCAAAAAGTATACACCAAGCGCAGAACGGCTCGTCTAGTCTTGCGATAACTGAGAGTAGTTGTTTCGTTCAAAGAACATTAGTAACATTGTATTTGGGAATAGGACAGTATATTAGCATATTTTACGGGCTTAATGCATGCAACCTTTTTTTTCATTCTACTGTTATTCCCATAAACTCATGATTCTACATGCTCCACAATGCTTT
>DWOP01000208.1:0-10509 GCA_018251135.1 Cephise aelius
CCGGCGTAACTGCAAGATCACTAACCATTAGACCAAGAGGCCAGGCAACCAGTCCTATTTTCGTTTTCTTTAATGATATTATTTACTGTGAAGTGGAAATCGCAAGAAATGGAACAGGTATTTTTAATATATCGTCATATATCAAATTATATTCTAAAATCATTATTTACATTACACGTCCGTGATAAGGTTACCTAACTCAATATAGAAATAAATTTAAGGATTTTTAAGGTTAAAAAGTGATTCTACAAGGGTTACGCTTCCGGATTTACCGTTTCCAGAATCCTAGAAATATACCCTTTATAATTATTGTAAACACACATTTACTAAAATTGTAAAGAATATCTATGTTATATAACATGTACTTAACATTAACTAAATATTATTACTTTACATTCTAAATTAAAATGTATACATATATTTCCGGACTTAATTTGTCTACACATATGAACAATAATAACAAAAGTAAATCTAAAACATATACAACAAAGAATAACATTTTTACAACAGATTTACATTTATAATCTTTGATATGGCCGTGTTTATTAACAATTTGTTATTTAAAGATGCTAATTTGTAACCCGGTTACTAACGGAAGTAGTTGAACAAAAAGCATTCCGCTTATATTTGAAATAACGTGACAATCTACAACAAACAAAATCGAAGTAATAATGAAACAAATGAAAAAGCTACAAAAACGAAACCAATCGATAACCGAAGGTGCAGAAACAAAACAAAAACAAAAGAAATTAGGTGCGATAAAGTCAGCCGAGTGTGCCTCTTACGTGACTTCGGCACATGCTCTTCTTCCACTGCGGGCTTGGTGGGAGACTCGGGTTTCTCAAACGCTTCTACAGCGGTGTTGGACTCGGACGAGTCCGCAACTCGCTTCCGCCACCGGAACCACGAGCAACACATATTTGGCAATTTGTACAGTCTCTATATTTCGCTATATTTGGTCATTAGGTTTTTCATTGGCTGCCTGAGTTTAATTTACACCTGCGTCATTCTCGGTTTTTTTCTTCAACCTCAGTTTGGAACAGAGATTTATATCAATTGACATGTGCTGTACGGAGAGACGGATAGTCCGAAATGGCAACTGAATGCGTTGGCGCAAGGCAATCCTGCGCCTGCGCTGACCGCCATATTAGGATCTCTTTCCGTACTCAAGGCAATGAACCGTGACGCACGCGAGCCGGGCACGGTCGTGCGCGAAGGCGAAACAAAATAACGAGCACGTTACTTAAAACCACAACATACAAATTTAAATTGACCTTGACGTCCAACCGCCACTAAAAACTTTCGCATCAGCCGCAAAACTAACTGTTGTGGACAATATCTGACTGGCGGCTAACCCACAAATACGGTATGGGCGTAACAGTGAGAACAGAATCAAGGGAGCAAAAACGAAATCGGCAACAAAACGAACAGCGCAACGACAAGAGCCTAACTGACGCTGGAAAAACAACTATATCGGTATGGATCAATTACTTAAATTAGTCTATGAATGACGTTCTGCAATTGGAATCGAATAGTTACAGACCATCGCGTGACACATACACCCGCTTTGTCCTGCCGTTATTATAAATTCATCAGTGCCTGACATCGCGCAAGCTTTCGATCGATAGTGCCCAATGATTAATGCCGCATTGTCGAATATTTCATTCACTCTTAAACTTGACATTTGAAACAAAATGTACGAAAATATCATAAGAATATCATTAAAAGTTTCAACAGTAAAAAACCGATCATTATCAAAACTGGACCAAATTAAAATAAGGCCACACGGAAACCACCAGCTTTCAAACAAAATAGAAACATCAAAATCGGTTCACCCAGTCCAAAATTCTGAGGTAATAAAAATACAATCGAATTGAGAACTTCCTCCTGTTTAGAAGTCGATTAACAATGTTTTACAGGTATTTTTACTTAAATAGAAAACATATTTTTAAAAATGTCTAGAATAGAAATAATGTTTCAGTGAACAATATAATGAATTAAATGTTCCAAATTTAAAGTTAAAAATTAAAAAAAAAAGCATTTTTTTTTTATTTCATAGGTGTATCATAATTATGCACAACGAACGAACGGCTACGTAACATCATCTCGTTACTCGGCAATAGATGTCGCCAGGTTTCCACATAACCGCAAGAACGCTATTAAATATCAACTGAAACGATCAATGTTTCTAAACAACCTCGATTAGATCTAAATATACCTTCAAAAGCTGAAAAATAAATATATATAATCTCGTATTCTAGTATCACATTGGTACAATCTTATTTTATTTTTTCGTATCATACAGCACTCTTATTTTTTGAAATATATTTTTCATGACAATGTCACTATAATATTCGGTCAACAAAACCTTACAATGAATTAGTAACGCTAACCTGTGGGCACTCGGCGGCTATTCATTACTACCTAACGTACAACAAACACGCCTCAGTACATCGTAGGCTCGTAACTCAACGAGGTTTAGCACGGAAACACTCCATTTATAACCAAGAACAGCCCAGAAGACGAAATGGTTATCGCAAACATGTGCGCTTCGAAGATTCACCGCTTTAACCTAGTAAGCGCCATATTTTAACTTTGAATCGTACGCATAAATTTGATAGGCCTGATAGAACTTCAATTGAGTGATCACTAGTACTGAACGCACCGGATAAGAACACATTATGATTGGACGAAGAGTACTAAAATACTTGTTACAATCCAACTAAGAATAAGCTAGATTCCAAAATGCTTATAATGCTTACAAAAACATCGAAATATCATTGATTTTCTATAACAATACAGACAACTAAATGACACACCAAAATAATGTGATCGTCATAAGTAGTAAACCATGTACACTCAGCCCAAAATGGATAAACATAGACAACTTTGCATGAACCAAACCCAAAATTTAGTGGAAATTCCCAAAAATTTACAATAGATGTACTGCTTATAGTATAAAGGGGGAATTGGGGCACTTCAGATAGCTGCGGCAGAAGGAAGATAAATTATAAAGAACGCATATTCTTAAGTTACTCCACACTGTGCATTCTTTATAATTTATCTTCCTTCTTCCCCAGCTATCTCAATCGCCTAAATATCCCGTTTCTTGATTCTTCATTGTTGAAAATTTGAGTACAGTCCAAGATTATACTACGCTTAATAAAGTTTACAGGAATATGAAATATTATATGCAAGAATTCCATTACAGCATACATTAACCTGAATAATGTAGCCATTGCCACGGCGGCATTGAACTTTATTTAAATAGCGGCTAACGAGTTAATTATGCAAAAAAAGCAATCCTAGGACTGAAGACTTAATAAAAATTTAAATGTTTTTTTTATATTAATACTTTACATTAATCCGCAATTTACTTGCCTTTCCCCTCATCTGATAGCGAAATTAAACGAATGCCCAGCTATGGTACAATAATAGGGTATGGCCATAAAATATGTACGTAATTCTCAGAAAAATTATAATATTCAAAAATTACAACGGTTTCATACCCCTTTTCCTACTACTTGACATCATCGATGGTCTCATCAATGATTTCATTTAGAGATGAATATATAGAATACGTCAGTAAATCTGGAGATTGACCGTTAAAAGTTCAATAATGCTATGAAAATAACTTTGAATAAAAAACTGACGAAAACGAAATTTACGACTTATATGGTTTGGTATGGTCATAGATACTATTGCCAGAACTAGACCAAATTGAAATAGGACCACAAGAGAATCACCAGCTTTCAAATAAAAAAAGGAATCAACAAAATCGGTTGACCCAGTCGAAAGTTCTGAGCTAACAAACATTAAAAAATACAGTCGAATTGAGAGTTTTGAAGTCGATTAATAAATCGTAATGGTTTTCTCTAGATATCACAAATTGACGTGAAGTAGTTACGAAAGAACGTTTACCATGCTAAATCGCACCTGACCATTGACTCTGGAGCCTAATTCGATCTTCTCATTATTACCGAAACATGGCACGATCATGCGAAGTCACTATGGAATGGTACCAATCATTCTTAAGTTTATTTAGTTACTGCAATACTATGCAAATTGAAGTTACTATGGAGCATTATCGTTCGCTTCGTGCGTTAATTATTATATCAAGTGCAAAATTAGTTGTAGATTTTATAATTCAGAAATCTGTTAAACAATTTCAATCTTTTAAGAAACAACAAACAAACATTACTATCAAGAATAACATCCCTTGGTTTAACACTAAAGGATCTTAAAGGACGCTTAAATACTATCAGAGAACTTTTACTTGTACAAAATTAACGATTAACAGAAACCAATAATTATTAAGAGTATGTTTTTTTTTTAATAATGAGATTGGTAACCAAATATCTATATATCTATCTAATATCTTTAAAAGAGCAATTCTTGTGTGTATATATATGTGTGTGTGTATATATATATATCAACGATCTCGGAAACGGCTCCAACGATTTTCTTGAAATTTTGTATTCGGGGGTTTCGGGGGCGGTAAATCGATCTAGCTTGGTTTTATTTTACAACAAACTATACTATATAACTATATTTAAGTAACTACTATATTTTACAACATTGTTTGTAAAATAGCATTTACTACTCGCCAATAGATGGCAGGAAGAGCATGCATAGTTAAAAAACCGAGCAAAGCTTGGTCATCCAAATATTAAAAGGTAAATAACTTTTGTCATGGTAAAGAACGGTTTCTTATGAAATTTGCAACGGTCGTTAGCCGAAGCCTACGCTCATCTCAAACAGCCTAAATCATTCTCGGAGCGTCGCACTCACGCCCCTATACTGCTTGTTGCTCACGATTTCACCGAATCTGATAGAGTTTGAATCTTAAGTACTTGCACTTAAGGACGTTCTACAGCTTCATCATGAAATCTAAAATTCGTAAACAACATTTAACTGTGTCTTTGACGGCACGTGGGTGCAATTGATGACAAACGAAGTGCAGGACGCAATGACACAAAAAAAATACATTTCGTTTATGAATAAATTGGGAATCAAAATAATCGTAGGAACCAGTAAGACGTCGATTTTAAAAACATTAACAAAGATATCCTTCAGGTAAGTAAAATTCATGCTACTAAACGCAAGAACAAAGTAATTATTTAAGAATATTCAATTGCTTTGTATTTGATATTTCATCACAAAACAAATGTAGATAATTAAAGGATGATCCGAAATTATGGAACTGAATTAGAGGTAATGTCATAGATGACAAAAATAAACAACATTATTCAGAATTATCTAGTTAATCTATAGATAGCCACTTTCTGATATACAAACTTTCCAACCTGACCTATCAATATGCGACGTCAATAGCGGGAAATCCATTCCCTGGAGAACACAAACACACACCAAAATGGAACTTATGCAAACGACATACGGTTTAACATACAGACACATCACAGGGTCGGAACTTACAGCCCATATTTGTCCGCCGCAGCTGCATTTGCATGGTGCATCTCTCGTATAACACTGGCATGACGCAAAATAATACAAAAAATATCTATGGCAACACGAAGGTCAGAATCCCCGCACTACTTGGTGTTCTCCATTTGTTTGATTCGGATGTTCGAGCGGTGCCAGGCGGTGTTGTGGTACGCGGCCGGCCGCGCACTGTCCGCGCGCGCCCTCGTCTGCCTACACTTATACGCGAACTAACGGAGTCCGACTGACCGCCCCATGGAAAATTCAACCCCGAAACACGTCGGCATTAATCGTCGCACGCTATCAAGGCATTTTAATGACTAGAAAAATATGGGCCCCACATGAACTAAACATATGCGGACGTTAAGGAAGAGCTGTCGGTAGTGGTGCGGCATCCGGTGGTGGCGCGATGAAAATAGAGGCAGTTCTTGCAAAGGTCGCCACTGAAATAGACGTAGCGACGTTAACTGACCTTTGGAAGAATAATAATGTTAGGTACTAAAGGAAACGTCAAAGTATCATTTCCTTGGAACTTAGAACTAGGAACTTGGAACATTATCATTTCCTTAGAACGCGGGGAAACAAAAACTATTTAGCGGCATAAGGACCAAAAATAACTTACCAACGGACACCGATTAGAGATCAACGTTAAAGTTCACTAAGATTATCTTATAATAATTAGGAGCATATCTGTAACAACGAATATTTCTGCAAAAATATGCTATTTCGCCTGTATATGTGTGTAGGATCAAATGAAAAAAGTCAATGAGCAACATAAGCTTATATTAAAGCAAACTTAGTTCTCTAATGTAACTTCCTTAGGAGATGGAGTTTCGAAATTCCTTTCACCAATGAACACTCGCTGTTGCCTAACTTTTACAAAATTTCATATTTTTAGATCATCAGCTGTGCGTTGGATGCCATTCAGTAAGTATTAGAGGTTCACTAAATAAATTTCTTCATTAAAGGCAGCGTAGTCCTTAATTATTCGTCTAAAAATCCACTTCTATACTTGTACTTTAGTCTACCATAAAAGTTTAAATGGACACGTATCTAATCACGACTGAGACCTTGAAATACTCGTGTATGGTCCTATTATTATGATTTATAAGGTGTTAAGTAAGGACAAAAGTGTGTTTAACGAAGATACTACAATAATACAAGTGTGAAAATAGAATTAAAATGGATTATGATTACAACAAAGTATCAAAAGATCAGACTTTACAGCCAACGCCGTTACCTCGTCGAGCTGTTGAACGTACGACCTCACTTATTCCTGTAGGAATAACACAAAATTAGCTGAAAATAATTGACAAGAGACTTCATTTTCATATGATTGATCTAAAACAGAACTGTGTGAGGATGACTCTTGGCACAATTTCAATAGAGGCCAACGTACTAGATATCAAACATTTTACTAGAGGAGGTGGTAATAATTAATTCATTATACGCCTGTCTCTAGCCGCATGAATGCTATAATATAAAACGATCTAATTAATACAATAATTTATAAAAGCCTACGTATCCAGATAGATAACAAGAGTATACGAATGCCTTTATGAATGTTTCTATTCAAGATATGCATAAACGCTTCCACACTCATCTCCACACTAGGATTCCCTGTGTCGTGGGTGTCATGGACACACACAAAGACAATTACACAAACACCTACCCCAGAACAGAAATATAAATTCATCATTTGAATTTCCGACTGACCGGAAATCCAACTCGGGATCCTCTGCGTGTCAGTCCGGTATGGTAACCACTCAGACACTCGGGTCGTCAAAAGACGTAAGAGGATAGATTAGGCGTTCATGTCATCTATGCTTAAAAGGGCCTTTACTTAGAAATCCTTAATATAATCATTTATCTATCCATTCATCTACCAGCCTTTTGTCGACCAATGGTGGATATGGGCCTCTTCTAATTGGTGCCTCTCCAATCGGTCCTATGCCCTATAAAGCCAGCGGTTTCCCGCTTTTTTTAAGATCATCAATCCACCTAGTCGGGAGCGGCCTGTGCTCCTTTTCGCAAGGCAGTTATCATTCTCTTTGAATAATTAGTTTTGCATAAAATTTATTTCGTGTTAAATTTTGTTCAAACAGGATGTGTTAATGAAAATGTAAATAGTTATTAGCATATTTACGAAATGTTTCAGCATTTAGTAAAAACCAGGTCGAGGATACATCAATTAATGAAGATTAATTAACCCTCGTGCTTTGTTCCTGTACTTACAAAGAGAGTGTAAGTTAATTAATTACCAGTATTAATAAAAAACAAATGATTCATATTTCTATCATCAAAACTAGGATCACTTCTATTATTAGTATAAAGTCATCATCGTCCCTTTATTGTCTCACTGCTGGGCATGGGTAACCTCTTAGAATTAGAAGGAACTGGGCCTTAGTCTACCACGCTGGCCAAGTGCGGATTGGTAGACACATATCTTTGAGACCTTTTTTAAAGCTAATAATTAGTCTATAACACGCACATAACTCAGAAAAGTCTGGGGATTTAACTCCGGACTCCCATTATAGAGGACGAAATCTTAACCACTGGACTGTCACTGCTTGTATAAAGTATAATTTATTAATTACGAAACTTATTATTTACTGCAATCCATACATGTCTGTATTAGGTCTAAGGTATACCCCACACGTTCTTAGTGGACTAGACGATGCAACTTGTACCGATAGAACAGACATGAGACTTAGAGAAAGAAGTTGAAATGGTTGCTGAACTCCATATAGTTGGATTACGGCGGCAACACTATTAATCCTGTTAGCAGCATTGGCAATCATGTCTGCGTTGCATTCTTGGCTTGGAAGGTAACGCAGACACATTTACGGAAGTTGTTACAACTAAATAGCTACATATCTATGATCAGAAGACGTCCGTGGCCAGTAATCACCAAGACAAGAAAAATATCAAAAGCCAAAAAAAATATAATAGCCAGTCTGTAAGTCTAAACTTTCTGCCTGTCTAAATTTGAACAACACATGAGCCGTATGCGCGTTTACTGCCTACATTACATGAAAAAAATCGGCAACATGTCTATCAGACCACGCACTGTGAAGAGTTCTGTAGTAAAGATGCACAATCGAATTATCTAGTAGCAAAAACATGTTTGTATTTCTCATTTGTTCATAGAACACATCTACATTCCAGATATCATCTTCATAAACAAGTCTTCTACTAAAGTGACTGCTATACGAAAAGACGGACATGGCGAAACTTAAATGTAGCAATTTTTGTCTTTTGGGTAAAGAACCCTTAATGTACAACACACTTCCTTTAGGACATTTCGCGGCGAGCGGCCACTCGTAGCGATACTGCGTCGCCGTGTCCTGGCGGGGTCGAGGCCACCCGTCGGTTGCGGCCAGTGTAATGCGATCTTGACATTGCGCCGCGCGAAGGTCACAGTATCGTTATTCGTTAGGAGGTTGAGTGTTGTGTATAAAGGGGCGATGTGTCAGTTTGGACGGGCACTGAAAAGCTTAACGTGCAACCGATCGTACTAATTCTAAAAGAACCTACTTGATTTTAATTTCCGTGTTCCCTACTTTTTCCGTGTTCCGTCCAGGACTTGCTGCATTGTCTAATTCTAATGTTTTCACCTAATTAATTTTAACATCGATATTTACTTTACTACCGGTAAAACTCTAACTACTGACAGCGAATTATTATGAACTAAAATTCGAGTCTTCGCTGCAAATAATATCAAAAAACGGGCGAGTTAATTCGAGCAAAGTTAATAAAGAGCATTATCGAATCCTTAAGATTAATAAATAAAATGTGTTAGTTTTATTTACAATAAATCCACGACGAATTCGTTATTAGATAGACGGTGAATTGGATAGTGTATACCTAATATGTACATACATACAGGGGGTAACCCTGCTCTCCAGACACTAACTCCTCATGGGTTTGTTGCGGAGAGCCAAAGGGAAATTTAATAGCACCCTGCGCCCTTACGGTTTCTAACATCAATCTTAAAGAGCTCAACAAAGCTTACAACAAGTTAACCTGAATTAAGTCGTCCGTATCAAACAGCAAGGACTCAATTTCAGATCATAAAAATCCGCTAGGAGTTGTAAGTCCTCTGGCGGTGTAAATAACAAAATTGACATTTTGAAAAATATAAATGAAATATGTAATACTGAATACATATATTATAATAAATAATAGTATCTGGGTCATCTTACTAAGTGCGGTAATGACCACCTACTTATGCATAGCTGTTTGCTACTGACATCATATAAAAATAAATGCCCACTTCATAAACTTAAAAAAGAAATGGATTGATACATACATATGGAAGTATACATACAGTCTACAAACAAAATATTATACAATTTTAAATGCCGTTTACAAGTTGCAAAGCCCGTTTTACGAACATTTAATGAGCTCTCCACTTTCAGTCGAAAGAAATTCTAGAACATAGTTCGTATACGAGTCTGTACAGTTTTGCAAAGTTTATTTTCACTGCGCTGAAATTAGTTTGTAAATAAAAAAGGTTTATTTTGTCATAAAGTGATCGAGAGTACATAACACCTACTTGAAGTCTGTTTGTTTATAGGCAAGAATGAGTCAATAGCGATAATCAAGATGCTGAGCATAGCTCCGACGCGTAAGATGATGTAAACAGATAATTGCATAAAAGCGATTTAGAGCATTGCAAAATTGTAAATCCGACCACGTAACTGGTTCGCTATGGTATCTGGCGCCATTCACAACATCGGACATATAATCACGGTATTGTTGTAAGACTTCTAAGCAATTAATGTGACTTATCTAAAACAGTTATGTGATTGTAAATTAAATTACATAAAAATAATTATAGACGGAATGTTGATGAACGTAATTTAAAGAAGGAAAAAAGTTAAAAAACTTATTAAGCAAACGCTTTGTAAAAAAGCGTACTATAGAACTAAAGAATACTTAATGGATAAAAATGTGTGGTATGAATTATCTCCAGCTCCACTTGATCCATTAACTTAGAATATTAATTTATAATTTATATTTCTGAAAAGATGTGTTTTGTGGAGTTTTTTTAGCCGCTTCTCC